>VWYK01117390.1:0-15179 GCA_013399775.1 Semnornis frantzii | reverse complement strand
GCCCCCTTCAGATACTGGAAGGCTACTATAAGGTCTCCTCGAAGCCCTCTCTTCTCCAGGCTGAAGAGCCCTAACTCTCTCAGTCTATCTTCATAGCAGAGCTGCTGCAGCCCTCTGATCATCTTTGTGGCCCTCCTCTGGACCCGCTCCAACAGTTCCATGTCCTTCCTGTGCTGAGGGCTCCAGAAAAAAAATCAAAACGAACCTTTTAAATGATGTCAATAATTTTCTTTTTGTATTTGATAATTTGCTTTCTTTGTTGAAAAGTTGTAAATGGTAACAAAATGTGGAAAACATCCTCAGTAACTGGAGTCTCCATGTTATAGCTTCTCATTATGGTATCTTTGCTGTCAGTGTTCTGTTACATTTGTGGGTCAGTTGCAAACCACAGCAACATTTTGTTCCCCTGAAGTGATGTATCTAAGCATACCTGCATATATGGTATGGCATAGACATCAATAGAGTCTCTTCTCAACACAGAGACCTCTCTGGCCTTTCTGGGTCCCTCTGGATGGCATCTTATCCTTCAGCTGCACCACTCAGCTTGGTATGGGCTGCAGATTTTCTGAGGGTGCAGTCAGTCTTGCTGTCTGTGTCATTGATGAAGATACTGAACGACACTGGTCCCAATACAGACTATTGAGGGAACACCACTCATCACCTATATCCATCTGGGCAGTTTGTAGACAGTTAATTGGAAACACTAAAAATGGAGCTAAGGATAACACAGCAGTTACACAGTGTGGAAGATCAAGGGCTCATAAAGGTACTCTAGACTTTGGGCCCATCAAGGGTCCTCTATCCACTCCGCTAATAAATACCCCGCACTGAAGCTAACATTCATGTCAGGAACAAGATTGCCTTGATCAGTGCTGTGGGTATTTGTTAATGTCTTGCAGTACTTTAAAATACCATGATGAAAACAACATAGATACATTGGTAATACTTAAGAGTACCTACTTGATAGAATAGAATAAAATCACAGAATGGTTGGAGTTGGAAGAGGACTTGGAGATCATCTAGTTTCAACCCCCTGCCATGGGCAGGGACACCTTCCACTGTATCTGATTTCTCAGGTGCCCTTGAACACTTCCAGGGAGGGGACATCCACAACTTTCCTGGGCAATCTGTTCCAGTGTCTCACCACCCTCACTGTATGCTTTTTTTCCTAATATCTAAATTTACCCTCTTCCATTTTAAAACCATTATCCCTTGTCCTATCACTACACTCCCTGATAAAGGCTCCCTCCCCATCTGTCCCATAGGCCCCATTTAAGTACTGGAAGGTTACAATAAGGTCTCCCCAGAGCCTTCTCAAGAACAACCTCAATTCTCTCAATCTCTCCTCTGGACCCACACTAACAGATCCATGTCTTTCTTACACTGGGTGTCCCAGAGCTGAACACAATCCTGCAGCTAGGGTCTCCTAAGAGCAGCAGGGCAGAATCAATTCCCCTGATGTGCTGGCTTCTTGTGAATAAGCAAGTGGACTTGCTGGACTGCAGAGCAAGGAGCTATTTACTCTCTTTCTCTGACCCCATCAATCATGAATGTTTCACAGCATACTAGCTCAACTTCAATGGGAAAAATTGAGAATTTCTCCTTCCCCCTACCTGGCAAAGAGGTCAGTGTGTTGCAATGCAGCAGGTATGAGGCAGAATCCCATCCAACCAAGAAGATAAGTCTTCCATACCCCAAATGACTTTTCTAGTAACCCTCAGGCTGTATATTAAACAGTCTCTAAGAACACCTGCACAATGGTTGTATTTTAAAGGAAAAATATGAGCCCTGTTGTCAGCCTTTGAAGATAAGCACCTAAATCCAGCAGAGGTTGAAAGCCTGTACCACAGACTGGTGCCAAGAGAAATGGGATTTCTGACACAGCAGTCTCAGCAGTGCTTTCTTCAGGAGAACTTCAGTATTGCCATTATTCTCCACTGACTAATGCTCCCCAGGGAACTTCCAAGTGCAACCAGACTGAAGATACTATTGCTGGGGCTGGGCAACTTCAAATTAAGTCTGTCATTACTGAGTGTCATAATATTACTTCTCTTTTTAGACTATAAAATTGTATTTTGAAGTAGTAGCTAGGATTTTCTTTCCTTCTATCAACATCTTTCTGAAAGGATCTAATAAACCTGTTAGTCAGATGATTAGATTTTGCATGTGGATTGCTGATTTCCTCCTTTAGAACTGTCTGTATGTTGCTTTAGTTAAGGCCCAGCGGGTTGTTAAATATCTAGAACAAAGAACCAGCAGGATTTTCAGTCTTTATACACCAGAGGACCTTTTCCAGCTCTGAGTGCTTTCCTTCTGTTACCAGTTAACTAGAAGGAAGTCTTTAAAAAAATTTCTCCTGTTTCCACCTGAAGGAAGTGTTGTGTTTCAGAGTGGTGCTGCAGGTTGCTCACGGCAGAACGTAAGCCTGCAGAATCCAAATCCTTTTTTATTAACAGCAGATGTCAAGTAGTCCTGTCAAAATGCCAGGGTTTATTTGATAGCAGTGATAGCTTTGATACCATATATATGTTGAATAAATACTCTGGCTTTTTATTAAACATCCAGAGGAACTGTTTGCATGATGAACAGATATGCTAATTACTCTTTTCTCTTTTCTTTTCCTTTCTTTTTTTCTTTTTTCTTTCTTTTTTTCTTTTTTCTTTCTTTTTTTCTTTTTTCTTTCTTTTTTTCTTTTTTCTTTCTTTTTTTCTTTTTTCTTTCTTTTTTTCTTTTTTCTTTCTTTTTTTCTTTTTTATTTTCTCTTTTTTTCTCTTCTCTTTTCTTTTCTTTTCTTTTCCTTCATTGTGATTTCCTGTTCTAGATTCAGGGTTAATTGGTATAACCATAGAGATAAATTCCTCCAGAGGACCAAAAAGTCCTCCAGGGGACAAAACAGTCCCAGAGAGGGAGGCACAGGATATTGTAGTCTGTTGCTGTATTCCCTATTCCTGTATCTCCCTATATAAAGGGCAGACTGTCTGGCCTCACTCGCTCGCTCTCTGTCCTCTCTCCTCAGAGCGGGTGGTTGCTGTTACCACTTATAGTTTGTGGAGGAATAGGCTTGGCTGGCAGCTACTCCCTAGCTGTGCAGTGTGGCCTGATCTGAGGCTTGCTGGGCCTGCTCTAGGGGAGCATTGAAGTCTGCTGAGGGGGAGAGGCTCGGCTGGTTGAGGACTGTCTTGAGGCTTAGCCCGGAGTGTGCTAAGCCAAGACTGATTCTGAATACATATATATGCTTCTACCTTGGTACATTTGGTATTTTGTTAATTTTTGTGAATAGCATTTCCATTTAACATCCAGTTCTGTGAGAATGTGTTTATTTACTTCTTTGGATTAAATTCATAGAATGGTAAGGTTGGAAGAGACCTCAAAGATCATCTAGTTCCAACCCCCTGCCATAGGCAGGGACACCTCCCACTAGTACAGCTCACTCAAGGCCTCGTCCAACCTGGTCTTGAACACCTCCAGGGAGGGAGCAGCCACAACCTTCCTGGGCAACCTGTGCCAGTGTCTCACCACCCTCACTGTAAAGAACTTCCTCCTAACATCCAGTCTAAATCTCCCCTCTGCCAGTTTAAACCCATTGCCCCTTTTCTTGTCATTACAAGACCTTGTAAATAGTCCCTCCCCAGCCTTCCTGTAAACCCCCTTCAGATACTGGAAGGCTACTAGAAGGTCTCCTCGAAGCCTTCTCTCCTCCAGGCTGAAGAGCCCAAACTCTCTCAGCCTGTCCTTATAGCAGAGCTGCTCCAGCCCTCTGATCATCTTTATGGGCCTCCTCTGAACCCACTCCAACAGTTCCATGTCCTTCCTGTGCTGGGGGCTCCAGAGCTGTTCCAGCTCAAACCAACACATTTCCTGAGGGTGAATGATTAGTTAGACTCTGGTACTCTGAAATACTAGTGTCAGATTTAGTCACACTTGAAATTAGGGCATAAAATAGCTAATGACTGATAGGAGGAAAAGGGAAGCAAAAGACTTAAGTACAAAACAGTCCTTCTAATTTAGTTTTTTTTTTAATGATGTATGGTATTATAGGATTGGCTGACATTGCAGAATCCCTGTGCTGTTGCAAATTAAAATTGTTTTGAAGTTGTTCAAGTCAACCATTTAATATTCCCCTTCTGTGTCAGAAAAAAAGCTTTTATGTGACAATAAGCTTACTAGGACATTATTAAATCATTTAATCCAGTTGTTTGATGAGTTCCATGCTCTGATCACTTAGAACCATGAAAGATTATTTATACATCAGAGAAACAATTTTTTGATGTGTGTGTTTATATTATTTGTTGAGTTTATAATGCTGGTGTTTTGCTTCTACCTTCAATTCCACTTAATCCAATAAATTAAGTAATTTTTTTTCACAGAAAATCCCTTTCAGGATAATCTTTCAGGTTCTTTATAAATGCACTATATTCACTTTCTTCCCTCCTTTGCTCTGTGCCCCAAATAACACTTCTTCCCCTACATGGCTCTGTAAGCAAAAGGTGGCTTTGATGGAATTGCTCACACACTTAAAGGTGCCCCTGGTTTTAGATATCTGTTGAAAAGAGATGGCTTTTTCTTGTCTTGCTGTATGAGGTTCAGACTCAGGTAGTGATTTCTAACAAATTGTCTGGGCATCTTCCTCACCTGTAGAGGACCCATAAATTTAATGCTGACCAGTCTCTTGCCCAAGGCCAGTTGACACTGGCTGTCTCCTCGTCTCCTCCTGCTGAGAGCACACTTTACAATAGCTGTCTTGTTCTTAGCAGAGCTCTTCAGAGCAGTTCATACAAAGTCAGACCTGCTAAGTCAGGTGGACAAACCCAGGTACATCAATGGCCATCTTTTATTTAGCATTGTAGATGTGCACTTGGAGTGTCACTTGATTGCAAATGGTCCCTTGAACTAGCTGCACAGCTGCTGAGGGTAGACTTGCCTGCTTTGTAAGACAACCTCATCCTGCTCTGATCATAAAGCAAAGGGTGGTGCCACTGCAGAGTCAGGCTTCTTGAGGACCTTCACTCATGTAGATGAATGTGGGATGGCCCCACTGCAGCACAGGGCTGCTGAGAGGAGAAATAAATTTCTGGTTTCTCTGCACTTCAGCAAATAAAACATGGTTATATCAGCAGCGTATTTGCCTTTGGCTTCTGTTTGACACTTCCACTTGCAGAACTGCTACAGCTGGCGTTGTAAGCAAATGATTTCTTTATTCATAGCAGCAGGTGCTGCAACAGCCTTTTGGCTTGAGCTGTACTCTCTTGGTTCATGGTTTCTATATATTTGATTAGATGGTGCCATGTTGCTCAGATGGGATGCTAGTCCTCCAATAAATACATTTTGTTATGCAATCAGTTAAATTATGCATTATCATTATTATTTCCATAAATCAATTTCAGTTGGCAGCTCTCTGTTGCTATTTGGGATTACTCCAGCAACAATTTGCATCCTTTTTGTACAGCATCCTAAAAAGTTTGATTGTGTAATAGCTGGTATCTTTCTGGCTGCTCTAAGACACACAAACCAGCTATCCAAGCAGGACTGACAAACTCATTTTGATTCACATACCATTTCTGTATTCCTCAAGAAGTGCCTGCCCCATGATTCAGTATGGCAGTTTAAGCACCCATCTCCACTGTGCTTACTCCATCATCATGGTGCTAAAAGTCAGGTGCCTGCATCCCACAGAGTAATTGAGAACAATATGGCTCACTGCACAGTGGAGGAATAGAATGATGCTCCTCAAGTAAAATGGCAACCCAAAAACCCAGCACACTTAGGTGGGACCTGCCTGTCCCTTGCCATTTAACACAGCATGTGTTTGAATTTCCTACTCCTCTATGGAAGTGAGATACTTCTGCCAAAACTTTTTCTTGAGGGTACAATATTAATTGCTCAAAGGATAATGCTAGAGAAATTTTGGGCTGTAGTGCTGTAGTTCTGGTCATTCTTTGTGGGATGGACCAGTGTATAACGACTTGGAAAATAAGTTGAATCACCTTTTCAGACAGGTGGGAATCAGAAGCACATTCTCTATTTCTAGGCTAAAGAAGGCCTAGACAGCCTCTCTAAGAGCAAGAGCAGAGGAGATCTGGCGTGAGGGTCTGTGCAGGTACCAGAGAGCCTGGCACTGGTGGGACCTCATCAGGGAAGGGAGATCAGCTCTAGTCTCTGAGCATTTCACCATCACTGAGGTAAAAATCAAAAAGTAGGCTGGATGAAATCTATTCAGACCAATCAAGCATGCAGCAGTGTACAAGAGCCCAATCTGGCCTAAACTTGGAGCTACAGCCATGCTACAAATTGCCATTAACAAAGTCTGATCTGAATTTAACTGCCCATTATTTTCCCATCTAGAAATGAACACCTTGGTTGATCCCTGCTGACTAAAGACAGGCTAACATCAGCTGCTACTCAGGCGGACCTTCAGATAGAACAAAAGGGGTTTGTGCAATGACATTGCCTTGCAGAATGGGAAACAACTATAGTCTAGCTGTGCTTTTCCTAGTATTAAGTAATGGACCAAGAGGTGCATCCAAGTGTGGCATTAATGGTGCTACATTCAGTTAGCATAGCAGACCCGATGGCAGAGAGATGAGAACTGTGAATCAAACAGCAGAGCCACATCCTTGAGACAGAAGGACCCTATTCTGGTTACAGACAAGATCCATCACTGTACTGCTCCAACACAGCATCCTCTGTTTTGCACCTCTCTGTGTGTGCTCCCTGAGCCCCACCAGCATTGTGAGACACCTTCAGATGTGTTCCTGTGTGCTGGACCTTGTTTATCCTAGCAGCACATACCTGTTTGTGCTGGAGAATGTTATTCCCTGCAAAAGAAGTAAACCTGGTTTAGGCACTGGATTAGCTAGCAAAACTAATATTCCCCATTATTATTTTTATGAGTTCTGGATTTTATACCTGTGTATACACCTGTGTAAGGTGGTGATAATGTTTAAGAATGATCTACATTGTCATTCTGAAATGTGAAACTTATTTGAAAGAAAAAAATGTATAACTGTTAACAAAAGTGAATTTATTTCTTACAGGTGCCATTTCAGAAGCTGTGTAAGGAAGAAGCAGGTAAGACACTGAATTACTTCTTCAGAGTTTCTCGGTAGCTTGTGTAGACATGATGAAGGATCCACAGGAATCTCTGCTATTTTCAGTTTTAGTTTAGTGCAGTTGTTATGATCATATGCATGCTGTTCTTCATAAGGTAATGGTGTGGGACTTTGATGGTTCTTAGGAAAGCTGATCATTCAGCAGCTTTCGACTTAAACCTTGCAAGATGAGTTCTGAAGTAAGAGGGATAAAGCTAAGAATTTGTTGTTGGTGTCAGAATGGGACTTGCCATGGTGCTAGTGGCCATTGGGTGAGTCAAGGTGAGATGTATCTGAGTGCACTTTCTGGCTCAGTTCTTGCACGGCAGCTAAGCCTGGTGAAGAGGCTCATTGCAGAGGCATATTTTAAGCATGTAGCACCCCACACCAGGCCTTGTCCCCATTTGCAAAGTCATGGTGCCAGAATCACTCTTTAGCATGGGCTCACTGGCTGGTTAATGCAATTGTCAATATTAGCAGCATTGTTAAGTTTGGCCATATGGGTAAATTATTTAATTACAGCTGATGTTCTGCAAGGCACCAAGATCAAAGCAGTAAGTGGAGTTAAAGGCATGGATACCCTGAACACCACACATGTTAGCATGCCAGGAGCAAAGGAAAGGTTTGGATAGACAGATACACACACAGAGATCCTGGTTCAGCAAGAGACTTCACACGCAATTAAACCCACATTTGACAAAACGGATTCATTGCAACAGGGAGTAAGCAACTGCTTGGATGATTTGCTTAATTGAGGGTAAATGTCCTTATTAAATTGTAATGAAGGACAATTAAGAAATACAGAGAAAAGAAACTGCTTCCCAGAATGTGGGTTACTGGAAATTAATAACAGCCCCACAGTTTTGTAGAAAAGAAGTATCCCCAAAGTCTAAGTGAATCCTCATTCCCACAAAAGCCGTTGACAACAAGAAATATTTCAGTCATAAACAAACTGACCTCTGGAGTCACCCATCTCTGACTGCTTTTTCTGTTTCGTTAGTCAATACGTATGCAATGTGTGTCAATTGATATTAAAGCAATTGAACATCCTTGTTGCAATTATTCCTTTGTCCCTAGCTGACTTTGCATATATTTTGGCCTGAAGAGCTACTTTAAACCAGTTCACTAACTCAGTGATTTCTTCTCACTCAGTGTAGCATCTGCATCTGCTCTAAATTGCATCCTTAGCTCTTTCCAAAGGCCACCTTAACTCTGTTAGAAACAGATGAACGAAGTTCTTTGCAAGCAATGTCACTGATTCAATGGCTCTGCTGGCAAATGTGCTGACTTAGCAAAACCCAGCAACCCTGACCTAGAAAACTCAGATCTCTGTCAACAGTTCCACAGAATTTCACCCTCATGTAATTAACATCAGGTCAACAAAATGTAAAGACCATCCAGTGCCATATAAATATATGTATTTTGAATCAAGTTCTGTGCACATTAGCATTTCTTACTTTTTGGGTTGTACATGGATTTATTCCATTATGGTATTTACATATAGAATCATAGAATCAGAGAATGGTAAGGTTGGAAGGGACCTCAAGGATCATCTAGTTCCAACCCCCTGCCATAGGCAGCGACACCTCCCACTAGTACAGCTCACTCAAGGCCTTGTCCAACCTGGCCTTGTATGCCTGTGCTTTTCCAAAGCTAAACAAATCCCATCAGTTTTGGGAATGATTTCACAATTGGTTTTATTGTTTTCATTGCTGGCATCAAAAGCTCTCTGTGACACTAAAGATTTGCTTTATAAAGAAAAGGAAAACATATCAATGGCACATAAATTTTAAATAAAACTGAGTATTTTAGGAGTGGTCCCATTTTTTACTATGATTAATTTTTGAAATGTTTTGCTTCTATGATAACATTAATTTTGTCACCAAAAGATAAAGTTTAGCACTTATCTTCACAGTAAAACATGATAGTTGAAAAACTGTTAACTGAAGACATGAAAGAAGAATGACAGGTTGTTTTCTGGGACAATTTGGTCACTGAGGTGCAACATTAATCATGGAAATCTAGCATATGGTAGAGCTGGTAATAAACATATCATTAAAGTTCTTCTGGCAGAAAATGCTCATTTCTTCAAACTGAACCATTTTACAGGAAAAAGATTAGCATTCTGTAATTCCTGTTTCAAGTAACTTCTGTAAAATAGATTCACACATCTTGATGTGCAACGATACGCCAGTTTTCAAAGTGAGAAGTTTGGATTTAGCTTTTAACCTTTTGATTTTGAAATTTGTTATGTTAAAGCATTAAAAAGTAAAAGAGAAAACAAGATCTGAACTTAAAACATGGACAAATCTAGGTCTTGGACTGAGATACAGAATTCCTTGCATGAGAAGAGCACCCTTCCTGCCCATATTGATCACACAGAGAACACAGCCCTTGCTCTGCTCAAGTGCATTTTCTGCTCCACTTTTCTCTTACATACTTATTCTTTTTCACTCCCATATTCTGACCTTCTATTTCTTGCTGGGAAAACTTCAAACTAGAGCTCTCAAGACCCAAAAGAGTAATTTCTGTGAGTACTGGTGTGTCATAGTGGGACAGCACCCTGCTCTCCTCACCATACATCAACCATTTCATACGGAGATGGCCCTTCTAACCCAGTTCCAGAAGGAGCTTAGGACACAGCAGCTCAGAGCTGCTGTAGCCAGGTTGGGAATTCCTGCAACCCTTTCCCCCAGGGCTGGACAGCCCTTGGCATCTAGTAATCCTTCATGTAAGCTGTGTTTATGTGTGAGAGAGAATAAAACCTCTGCCCTTTGGACTCTTTTTCTTGCTTCCATTTTATGTTGCAATTAAAAAAAAAAAAAATTCCAAATAGATGGAATATTTTGGGGCTTCCATTCCCTGGGTTTGCAGTTAGTGCCTTGCAGTATGTTAAGCAGGATACCTGAAATATATGCTAGGGAAAACTCCGGCTCCACAGACCACTCAACCACCTTGGTGAACCTCCTTTGAAGTACCAGTATGGCTGGAAATGTTGCTGCATGTTAGCCTGGCCTAGTACCATTATTTCTAGACATGAAAACAATGTATGCAGTAGAAATAATGATGTTCTGGCCGTTAGAATGCATGCATTAGGAAAAAATATTAATAATGTTAAGTTGTGGCTATAGAGACATGGAACTATTCTGGTTTCCGTTTTCTTTAAAGGTAGCAGGGTGCACCATGAGCTGGTGGCTCCCTGTGAGCCAGGAACAGGCACGGGAACACAGTCAGACACAGAGCCAGGCAAGGCCCTGGGGGCAGGGATGGGCCAAGGATAGAATAGAATAGGATGGTCATNGGGCTCCCAACCACCCTTTCACCTTCTCCCCACCCCCACACCTTATCCCAAGGTTTTCCTTACGCACAAGGAGAATTTTGGAGGATTGGCCCGGGGCGGGGTGGGGGGGCAGAATTAGAAGAAAAGTATTTAGTGAAGCTATTCAGCAGAGAGGAGAAGCCAGAGCTAGACCGGCCAAGACGCTGTGTCCCATGACACCCACTGCCAGCTCGAGACACTGTCTTATCTTTTTGTTTTGAGTATCTTTTCTAAACATCTCAGCAAGCCTATGATTGAAGTAGACATCACCACTGTTTTCCTTCACAACCTATAGTATAATTTTCTCTATTAAAATATTCCAGTTAGCTCAAACCAGCACACTGAGTAGGGCTGTGGCAGAGCTGAAGAACAGCACTGCTGCAGTATCGTGGGGCTGGGATGAACAGACCTGGCTTGGGCTGGAATGGGGTTCCACAAAGACTGGAAAATATGTATATTTATGTAATTGTATGCTACTAAGTAAGTGTTATGTGGAGTTAGACTTAGGTTGCAAATGTGGTTTCACCCACACCCATTAAGATTTAGTTTAGCAAAATGCAAGAGAAAATAAGCACTTTGGAATGGAATATCTGGTTTTCATGTAGATAAGCTTACCCTTGGTCTGCAGGTTAGCAAGTTGTCTGTTGGCTTTCTGTAGAAGTAGTAGACCGGAAGAAAATTCACACTGGTACTCCTTATACGTGATGGAATGAACAAGCAGATTTGATGAATATGTAAAAAATATCCCATTCTGTGGCTTTACCAAGATCTGTGAGAGCACCAGCTTCATCCACTTAACCCTACTTTCATTGAGAAAAACAATGGCTATCTCGGTGGTAGCTGTGTTTCCAACCGTTAAACCATGTTCCTGCTGTCACTAATAGATGATATGATTGATAGGACTGCCCTAGTCCCATTGTCATGCAATAGACCACTTTGTTCAAGTCATCATCATCAGTCCTTTGCTTCCCATATTGCCAGGTATGTAACACCAAATACAGGAGGTCCTAATTGTCTGATGTGGTATACAGAGAACACCTTGGTTAGCTACTCCTCTTGCCACCACATTCCTGCTGGGTTTTTAAATAGCCTGTGGTAGGCTGACTGATGCTATGCATCCTTACTATCTCCTAGTATATCTCTTATTAGAAATAATTCTATTTAGCTTGAGCATTTTAGCTGCTTAATGTATTTTAAAGTTATCACCACACAGCTCACAATGGCTAGAACACAGCACCCTTCATCACTGTAGGGAAAATGAGCTTTTACTCTGCTGACAACAATCTGAAGTCAGATTAAAAGCTGACATGTCCTCTATTTCAGTGGTATGTATGAAACACTAAATATAGCAGTGTGCTCATGGATTTGCTGATGCATGGTAATGTAGTCCAGCAGAAAAGAAATGGGCTGGCAAAGAAGATGGTGCACTGCAGTAACATGATGAAATCCTCATGTGACCCTGACTATTTCAGAAGCACTCCATGGGTAATTGTGTATCCTTGACTGATATATTGCAAAAGTCAGAGGCAGTTGTGCTGGCTTTAAAGAATGTCTATGGCTTTAAAGAATATTCTGGTCCTATAACATTTGCCCAGGCATAATGTTAATTGACTTCACAAAGACATCTCCACAGTGTAAGAAACCAGAACTGTGCTGTACAGCAGCTGTATATGAACTGCTGCTAACAAAGGGCCTGATTCTGAACTGAGAGGGAACTGCAGCTCCACATGATTCATGTTAGAAACTTCAGGCACTTAATTTATCTCAAGATCAAACTTCTATACAGTGGTTCCCACAGATTACATATTTTTGTATTTCCTTGGCCATAAAAAGTTTTATGATTATGTTTGTATTTTATCCTTGCTGCACTCCATGGCCAGGAGTTACAGGTTGATTGCACTGTGAAGATAGAGCAGGGTGAAATGGAACAAGGAAATGGACATGACTTACAGAACCATAACCTGTTCTAGGATTTTCCTCTTGCTAATGAGGAGATGGAGAAGATTATCTCCTTCAGCCTCTCACCTGCTGTGGATGTCTGGCAAGTGTGCTGGACATGAAGCTGAGGGTCTGGCCATGAGCCTACCTGTCCCATTCCCTGCAGGAGAGAGCAGCAGCTGGGTTAAATATTCTGCAGTCCTTCCCAAGACCTAGGTAGTAGTCATGTCTTGTGCTGTTATTAGTCCAGCTACAAGAGTTTACTCAAATTGAGAATGTGACCTTAAATAACTCGGGGGAAAAAAAAAACCATCTTCTTCCAATAATCCTGTGTATTTACTAGAAAGCAGAATGGGGTCACTTTGACATGTTTCCAACACAAAGTTGCTTACTTTGGACTGAAAAGCCAACAGGCCTTTTTTCTCAGCAGTGGTAGAGCAAAAGTAAACTGGTCAATAAACCCAGCTGTTCATTGGCCTTGGCCTGTTTACTAGTTAAGCTCTGCATCACTCAAATTAGAAGCAGATAGGCTTGGTGCTTGTCCTGCAGTCAGTGCATCAGAGGGCCCTTTCCTTTGGCTCCTGTTCTACCTTCTGTATGGTGCCAATTTGGCTCCCAAAATTAGGCAGTGAGATTGCCTTTTCCTGCCTATATGTTCCTTTCATAATCAGAAGTAACAGAATAAACCCCTTCTCTGTTCTTCTGAAAAGGCAAATCTTTGCTGCTCAGCTCCTACTGATGTATTGAAACAGCTGAGGGCGAACTGTGATCCTCAGTTCCCAAATGCAAGAGGAAAATGACAATCAGTACGATATAAATCTCAGGATATTACTACTTCTAAAAAAGCCAAAGAGGTGTAGATTAAAACCATTTATATTTACTGATTTAATATGTGAAATATAGACAAGAGCTTGATCTGATAAGGAATAGTCTGAATTTTATATAAGAATCTTCTGAAACAATGTAGCAGTAATATATAAAGATATTTTCTGCACACACATACTCTATGCACTCAGTGTCATCTAAATATATTCATTTCCTTCCCCTGTAGTTCTTTCTGTTACTTTGATTTTCAGTTAATATTTTTAATAAGAAAGATACAGAAAAGTCTAAAGCTGATAAATGCTAAAAATAATATCTAGTTTAAAAACGTACAAAATATAGGTAGTTTCAGCTGAAGGTATTATAAACATATTTCATAATAAATTTTTGTTAACAACTTGGACTTCTGAGGAGAGATGAACACTTAACCAGCTAATAGATGACCTTGAACCTACTCCTGTAGCTTGTAACTATTCTTGAGATGTGACAGGAACCTTACTGCAAATTGTGATCTAACAATGCAAATTGATAAATTACCGTAAAATTTTGCTTCTGTTGGAATTAGGAGGTGTTGCTTTCCAGCTGCTAAGGTGGAAGCCATAGGATTCCCAAGTAATATTCTTCTGTGGCAGATTGTGTACAAAGCCATATTCAGGCCCATTCAGGACCAACTTCTTTTAAACTGGCATTGTCCAGGAGTCACAGTGGAGGGCGTATTTTGGCATTTAACATTTATTCCAAAATGTACAAATTCCTAGACAACTTTCACTGAATAATTAAAAAAATCCACTATACCCATGCACTGTTTCAATTAAACTTTTCTCTCAGACTCTTCTGATAGGCTGTGTCCTTGTATTTTATTTCCTTGGTGAAGTATAGCTTCTAAAAGTCTGAAGGTTAGACATTTTAAAGTATAGGGACATATTCTTTAGTGTTTTATAATGCTAACTAAGCATAACAGCTCTGAGAGGGAGAGACATAGACATGGAGGAATGAGCTATATATAATTGGAGTCTTCTGTTTTCACAGAAAGCTTTTCTAACAGTAGCAGTTCCAGCAATTTTAGTGTTCTGGGTTTGACAACATCTTACGTAACAATTCTCAAGGTTCAACCTTTGCTATTTAACCAAGAGCAATCTTTAGTTAACTTCTGAGGTTTAGTGCTGTATCAGAACACTTAGTTCCTCTTTGAAAGACTTAGGGTACAAGACAGATTCTCTGCTGTTTCTTTGTTTGCAAGGCAGGCAGGCAAACTTGGGGGAATGCTTCTGACTGGAACATATCCTCATTGTAAATTACTTGGGGCTAAATAACTATCAAGCAAAGGAGCCAACTTCTGACCTTTTGCAGCTTAGGACATTTTGTCATCCATAGTTGTGGCATGCCACCAACTGTTTCATCTTTTTGAGCATCCTGATGTGGTGCAATCTCTGCTCAGAGATGACCATGGCCAAAAAAGGCAGAGTGTCATTGTAGCTGTGACTGGCTATGGTCAGAGATGCCGGTTTTCATTTGCATGAGCAGCAGAGATATGAAAACGTCTACACTTCCTAGTGTTTGGACTGAATGAAGGATCTCTAGGCATGAGCTTCAACACCTGCAGCTGAGTAATAAGCACATAGAATCATAAAATCATTGCGACTGGAAAAGACCTTTAAGATCATCAGGTCCAACCATTATCTAAGCACCAAGTCTGATGATAAACCATGTCACTTAGCACAATAGCTGTGCAACAAAACTGAAGGAAGTAATCACTACATCAGCCTCTCCCTAAATATAATGGGACCACTAGAGGAGGACAAAGAGCTGTGTAGTGTTAATGTCAACTACAGGGGCACCTTCCAAAGAAACAAGAGTTGCTTTAGCAAGCTTTTCAACAGAGAATCATCCAGTCTCTGCCCTTCCTGTTTTCTGTATTAGATTCCACTCAGGCCAGCGAGTTACTATGAGAAATGCACATAGAGATTCTGATATTTATTGAATGCTCAGCAAAAGGCAAAACCAAATCAGTG
>VWYK01117384.1:0-11259 GCA_013399775.1 Semnornis frantzii | reverse complement strand
ATCTCTCTACTGCGTGATGATGTATACAAATATCTGAGAGGTGGGTGTCAAGTGGATGGGACCAATCTCTTTTTGCTGGTCAACAGCAATAAGACAAGGAGCAATGGCTGAACATTGGAACATAAAAGGTTTCACTGCAACATGAGGATAAACTTCTTCACAGTGAGGGTGATGGAGTGCTGGAACAAGCTATCTGGAGAGGTTGTGGTCTTCTCCTCTGGAGACTTTCAAAACTCACCTGGATGCGTTCCTGTGCAAAGTACCCTAGGGGATTCTGCCTTGGCAGGGAGGTTGGACTTGATCTCTGGAGATCCCTTCCTACCTCTGAAGTTCTGTGATTGAGAGGTCAAGGTTTGGATACAGTGGAGAACTGTTTGCGGTGCACTTCATAGCAGGGCACTGTGCTGTCTTTAGTTTGTCTACAAGTGGCTAACCCTCCAGGGGAATTGCACCTCCGCTTCCTTCTTGCCATACCTGTTGAGGTTTGGTAGTACCTTATGCCTTCCTTATGACATATTACATATGACATATTACAGCTGAAACTAATGGAAGTGTTTGTAGTAGTGTGTTCCTGAATTGCTCAGCACCTGGTCATTGCACACTGTCTTTGACCAGGGGCTATAGTTTGTTCTGAAGTTAATCTGGCAACCCAGCAAAAACTCTTTAAACAACAGTTGGCGTTTGCTTCCTGCTCGTGCAGATGGTGCATACCCTGAGTTTGTACAGCTCTTCCCAGATAGCAATTGAGGAACTACTACTGTGACCTGAATGTTGCTATTCATTGTATAATGCAATAAGCTCTTACTTTACAGTAGAGCTGGAAGGACCTAGTGTATCATTGCACTACTGTCTTCACTGCCATCCTGGCTAGCCATTTGCTGGTGTTTACTTTGTGCAGCTATAGGGAAGCAGGTATCACAGAGCTGGCAGGACTTTGATGAGAAGTTTGCATTCACCACGGCAAACTTCCTTCAACATTTGAACTGTTTGTGAGGAAGCATTATGACCTTCCTGAGAGGTAGCTTGCTAGGAGTACTGGAAGCACTACAGGAAATCTGTTTTCCCTGTCCGGGAGGTTTTCTTCAAACAGAGCAGAGTATCATCCTTTGTAAGTTTCTGAGTAAGATCTGACTGGTAGGGAATTTTTGCATTAATTTGCCTTAAATTGGTTCTTTTTATGTCAAAAGTAATACTCCATCTGCCTGCTATAAATATTGAATGCTCATTCTTCCCCAGACTGAAATGTTTTAGCTGTACTTTTACAAATCTGAGTGACTGTTAGTACTGTGAGGTCACCACGGCTATGATTAGCCAACAACCAGCTGCATTTCCCCTATAGTTGTGGGCCAGCAAAATCCAGTGAAGTCCTGCTTGCCCCTGAGGATAGAGTTTAACTTTATGTTGTTGAAATTACAGTATATAATGACATGATTCTTGCATTTAGCATCGTACTAGGTGCCACTCCATGTCTACTCAGTGTCTATCAACTCATCAGTAAACAAAGCTCCATCTGTGAAGAGGTGGAAGTGTGGTTCCGGCAGGAAAGGGAAAATGCTTGAGTATCTCTCTGCAGTGACCTGGAACATAGGAAGAAAAAGTACACTTCTGAGTTCAGACATTTTGAAATCATATGGGTGAGAGCAAGCTACTGTCTGAATCTTTTGGGTATTAATTGCTGGTGTTTGTGAGCTGGCTGCCGTGGTGACGGAAGGGCTGTGTTTGGGGAGTGGATTCATGCTGTGCCGCTGTGAAGGAAAAGTAAGAATGACTAAGAATGCATCAGGCACGGAAGCTGTGCCTGTGCAATAGAAGTAGCAGTGAGCTGTGCCATAGAAGGGACATGTGATACATAGGTCATGGTGGTGTTATCTTAATGCCATCATTGTGTCACTTGCAACCCTGCACTGCAATGCTTGGCTCTGTGTCTCTTAGAATGACAATAAAAAGGGTTTTGGTGGTCTGAGCTCTAAATGGTTGTGCAGATAGATGCCCTTCCCAACCAGCAAAGCAAGTCTCTGTTTTGTATTTGGAGCTTCAAAATTGTTTTATGGTATCTAAGAAACTTACTACTTTCACATTTCCTCTTGAGTGTAACTTTCAGCCTTATACTAGTTTTTACTTCACTATCACATTGTTAATTTGTCCCTTTTGCATGATAGAGTTGCAGTTTGTATTATTTGCTATTTCGTCTGCATTTTAAAATCATAGAGTGGTTTGGGTTGGAAGGGACCTCAAAGATCATCTAGTATCCTGTCCTGCCACCATGGGCACTGAAACCTTCCACTAGAACAGATTGCTCAAGGCCTTATCCAACCCGGCTTTGAACACCTCCAGGGAGGGTGAATCCATGACCTCCCTGGTCAACCTGTTCTAGTGTCTCACCACTCTTACTGTAAAGAATGTCTTTCTAATAGCTAGTCTAAATCTACCTTCCTCAAGCTTAACTCTATTCCCTCTCATCCTTTTACAAGCCCTTATAAAAAGTCCCTTCCTAGATTTCTTGTAGGCCCCCTTCAGGCACCAGAATACTACCGTAACATCTCCCCAGATTCTTTTCTTCTGCAGGCTCATCAGCTTTGTGGCCCTTCTCTGGACCTGCTCTGGCAATTTGATGTCCTTATGCAGTACTTGATGCAGTACTCCAGGTGGGGTCTCACGAGAGCAGAGGCAAGGCAGGGAATCACCTCCCTCATCCTGCTGGTCACACTCCCTTTGATGTAGCCTAGGATATGTTTGCCTTTCTGGGCTGTAAGTGCACATTGCTGACTCATTTTGAGTTTTCTGTCAACTGACACCTGCAAGTCTTGAGCTCTTGAGTTGCTTCTCACCCAGCCTACATTTGTGCTTGGGATTGCCCCTACCCAGGTGTAGGACCTTGCACTTGGCCTTGCTGAACTTCATAAAGTTGCCTTGGTCCCACCTCTCAAGCCTGTCCAAGTCCCTCTAGATGGCATCCCTTCCCTCCAATGTGTCAACCAGACCACACAGCTTGGTGTCATTGGCAGACTTGGTGAGGGTGCAGTTGATCCCACTGTCCATATCTCTGATAAAGACGTTAAACAGCACTGGTCCTAATACTGACCCTTGTGGGATACCACTTGTCACTGTTCTCCATTTGGACATTGAGCCGTTGAGCACAAGTCTCTCAGTGTAGGCATTTAGCCAATTCCTTATTCAGTTAGTGATCCACCTCTCACTCCCATACGTTTCTAACTTGGTGACCAGGATGTAATGCAGTACAGTGCCACATGCTTTATACATGTCCAGGTAGATGACATCAGTTGCTCTTCTCTTATCCACTGATGCTGTAACTCCATCATAAAATGCCACCAAGTTCGTGAGGCATGATTTACCTTTAGTGAAACCATGCCGGTTACCACAAATCACTTCTTCTTCAACAGAACAGTCTTTGCTCCAATTCCACAAAGTAATCTTAGAGAAAGAAAACTTCTAATACTATGTTGCCCTGCTGATACACCTGACAGATTTGGTAGGAGGGCTGATCCCTAAGTTTCTATTTTACATGTTTGCCTGTAACGTTTTATTTGAGAATCTGTTCTGCATACATCACCAGGCTTTTCAGTAAGATCTGCCTTATGAAGCAAGAGTACAATAAAATTCTTGTGTTAGTTTTAATTCTGTGGTATGTCAGTTTAAGTGTTGTAGAAATAAGGATATTTTTGACAAGGTGCTGTGTGCTATGAAGAAGCTGTTGAAAATCAGCCGTGCCAATTTAAACATTACGAAAATCTTGCCACACAGTCTGACACTTTGCAGCATGAAAATGACAGACTTTGCAGAGCACAAAGTTCTCCTTGCCAGCTCTTGGAAGCTCAGTTAGACACCATCTTCAGTATATTTGCATTGAACAAGAAGAGTGGCTATGTCTTCTGTCTTGCCATTTTCAGGTGGTGTGGGCAAAGTGTCAGCTAGTTATGCTGTAATGGTCTGCTCAAAAGCAGTGGTCTGGTTTGACTGGTGCAAAAACAATTCCGTGGGAAATCTTTGTAGCTGATGCAGGGCTTGCTATTTTATTGAGGTCCTGGCTAGGATTTGGTAGCCTGTACAGGCTTGGTATTTGAGAATCTTTAAATAGAACAACCTGAAGGTTCTCATGTGGATTGCAGTCTAGTGGTCCAGGCAGTGTTCACAGTCAGTGCCACCATTGTAGAAAAAAAAAGGACCGTGGTGGTGCTGGCTGATTTCAAACCACCTTTCCTGGTAGTGTGTTTCCCAGATGTAAGCCTGGACAGTGTAACAGAAACTCAAACCATGTGTTGACAATATGTTGCATTACTGTTTTCTAACTTCCCTTTGTATATACAAAGAAGTTTTTAGCAGCTGTGCATGAGTGGTCCACACAGAACCTAAGTGAGATATGAGCTGAGCAGAGATATTTCTAGCTGCTTTTTTTCACACAGGAGTTGTTGGCTTTGCATGGGAGAGGTTAATAATTCAACTGCAGTGGTCCAGAACAAAATTTATTTCTAATGTGTCTAGAGATACACACGTTGTTAAAGCAGTTTTTGTTTTTCAGATTGTCAATGCTACGAAACTAGAGACTGCCTGCAAAAAATTCTTCAGCTCATGAAGTGGTAAGGACAACATTAAGAATACATCCCACTCTCCCTCAGTGCTTTCACCTCAGGATGCAGAGGGAAACAAGGCAAGCAAAGAGCAAATAAATTATGCAAGGTTTGTTTGGTTTTCATATTGTCGGTTTGTTTCTGAATGTATAAATTGTATTATGGAGCAGTTACGGGCCAAGGTCCAGATACTTCCAGATACTGCCAGCTTCAAAATTGCTTTGGTCTCATTGTTTTAATGTTTCGAATTGGCTGAGTTTGGTTTTAGAATCAACCAATAGTGAACACCAGCACTGGGGGAAATGGGGGCTATCTTGGGGCACTCATCCAGCTCTTTAATGCTTTTGACTTCAAAACAGTTTGTATTTGCAAATCTTCAGTCCAGATAAGCATCCAGATCTGTAAATAGTGTAGATGCGGTTTCTTTACTTATGTGCTGGTTTGAGGCTAATCAGAATATTTTAATGGAGAAAATTATATTATAGGCTGTGAAAGGAAAACAATGGTGATGTCTGCTTCACTCATAGGCTTGCTGAGATGTTTAAGAAAAAGAACATAAACATAGATATTGCACCCTCCTGGGGAGTCTCTTGCCTTCTCCTCTCTGCCGAGTAACCTCACTAACCTCTTTCCTTCTAACCCCCCTGGCCAATGCTCCAAACTCACCTTGTGCATAAGACAAACCCTAGGGTAAGGTATAGGGGTGGGGAGAAGGTGGAAGGGTGGTTGGGAGCCCCTCCTGGGGACTCTGATTTCTGGGAGGAGTGTTGTGTTTCTGTATTACCTTTAACTTGTATATTTCTGTAAATATTCCTGTATATTATGTATATATCTACTTGTATATTGTGCTAAGCTGTAAATAGAGCTTCATTCCTTAACTTCCAGCCAGCTGAGTCTAGTCTGGGTGATTTTACAAAGTGTGTGTGTGTGGGAACTCCCAAACCATCACAACTTACCTCAAGGATGGAAAGAGAGGAGTTTAGGCTTTTTTGTACTCAACTATTAAGATTGTTATGATGTGATAGATGTCTGTGTATCAGAAGAGAGGGAATGGAGGAGCAGTTTCTGGTGTACAGTACACAATTTCAAAATCAGACAGACTATTACCAGCGAAGAGATGCCCTACTCTTGATATCTCACTGTCCTCAAAGGACAGTGTGATATTAAAACTTTAATTCTGGTGATGGTCAGGTGCCTTTCTGCTCTAATCAGAAACCTTATGTATGGCATATGAAAGAGAAATGCTTTGGCTGAGAGTTTGAAAGACCTAATGCAACTGAGATTATAAGAGAACAGGTTTCCTCCACCCTTTTTAGTTTTCTGATATGAAGTAAAGGGTTTGTTTTAGAGATTTGAAAAGACTTAATCATGATAAAAGTGTGATGAGAATGTTTATTCAACTTTCTAGTATTTTTAGTTGGTGCAGCATTGTTTTCCGTTATTAAGCCCCATGTCGTTGTCAGAGCCATGCTAATATACCACATGTGCTATTAATTAACACAAAATCCACATGCGTTTGGATGTTGTAGCAGGAATTCATTGTGCAATCCTGACAAAGCTACCCTCTAGAAAGTTTAGGCCATAGGCAGTTCTGCACACCACAAAGTCATAGGGAGCAAGGTTGGACCTCAGTATATCCAGTTCATCCTCATTCCCTGGGAGTCTGTCTGACCTGATCTTAAGTACATCCACTGATGAGGGCTGCAGTTTCAGAGGGATTTGGTCTCATGGTGTGCTAGGATAGGATTGCTATTCTTGCCTGACAAAATACTTTGGGGCAAAACTGTGCTCAATAAAGGAGGGAACTCTCCAAGTTGTAGGGTTTTTTCCAACTGACACACGCCGGGCAGATGGCTCTTAGAGCTGATTGTTATATGATATTCAACCAGTTGTGGGTTTTTTTTTTTAGTTTTGTTTTTAAGGAGATAAATGTATTTTGTAACTCACTTGTGTCTTTTAAAATCAATACTTGTAACGGAGTGCTACTACATTTTGTAATGACTTTACTGTTGAAGGGAACTTAGGGCATCAATGACACAGAAGTAAACATGCATGAGCTCTGCTTTGGCTGTTGGTTGGTTAGCTGAGTATTTGGCTCATTGTTTCCTAAACCAGGTTATTTTTAATATTAGCTGATACATTCAGGATATATTATAAAATGAGTTTGCAGGAGTGATCTGTGTTATGTTGAACATGATTATAACACTCTAGAAGCTCTCCTGAATGTTGGAGTTTTCCCTCCTCAAAATGGTAAAGTAATACAAACCTTAAAATAGTTAACTTCTTACTGATGTGGATAGAAGGACAACTGTGATGCTGTGTCATTGTGATTGCTAAGAACTAGACATGGTGTATTGTGCCATGCTCTATTGCCTCAGGGTAAGAGTGTCACAGCAGCACTCATAAAAACCTTAATTTGTCAGGTTAGTCAGTGTGTTGGGGGCTTGCCTTTTTTTGTGTGTGTGTTTTAATTTGATCAATATAAAGAAGTTTCAGACCCTATTCTAAGATTTAACAAAACTGGCATCTGTTGGGGCATTGGGTCCCACAACCGTCAGAGCCTGCTGGTGTTTTTTTACCATGTTTCAGTGAGGAGAGGTAGATGCACTAGTTATTACCTTGCAAGTTCTTCAGCTTTTTAGTAGTCAGTACATTTTGTTTCATTTTAACTATAGCTTTTCAAAAAGCAGTGAAAACCGAGAGGAAATTTGTCAGTGTCAGAATGTGAATTTAGAGCCATGTGAAGACATGGGAAATTATGGCATACAGATTCCTAATGATAAACATACCAAGAGCATCCTAGAGTTATGAAGCCATGCGGTGTATTAAAGCATTAATTTGCATTTTGGCTAAGGCGTCACTGCATTTTTAGACTACCTTTAATTCTGCTCTTGTAATTGCCTGCTGATCAGTTCCTGGGGTGGAAGCAGCAGGAGCTGGGCCTGCAGCAGTTCCGTGACGTAGTGGTTTCTGTCAGAGCAATGGGATTCTAAAGTTTCCTTTGAAACCTGGAATCTCCTGCTGTAGACCAACAGACTGACCTGAACAAAAATATAATTAAAAAGTTAAAGATAGTGAATAAAGCTCACAGCTACCATCTGTTCAGTTTCACAACCTGAAATTACTTGGTGAATTGCAGTAACAAGTTTGATCGTTCCTGTGTTTGTGTTGTAGGTGATTTTTTTTTTTTTTATTTTTTTTTTTTTATAGCAGCCAGTCTGTACGGAGTTGTGCAGATTGTTAGTGTTAATAACCACTTGGACTTCATTAAGTATTCCAGCAAAGCGCATTCTGGAGATAGAATTGGTTTAAGTCTTAATCTGATGAGGAAGGCATTGATACCTGGCAGACCATATCCTTGGAAGGGCCAGCGCATGCTGGGCACTAAGAAAGTGCTTGGCGACACATATTTCCTTGCAAGGGCAAGCCCTTCCTTTCTGCCTGGAGTTTCTGCTGGATGCAGGCACATGGATCATTTCCTTTGCAGGGCGGTAGACTCAGGTTCCCCAGATCCAAAGGCTCCTGGTTCATGCAACTGCAGAATCTGCTTGCTCTGTATTTTACATGGGCTTCCAAGAGTCGCGGAATTGTCACTCTGCCTTTGGGCCCAGGGCACTCAGAAGACAAAAGCACAGATGCCCATAGTACACACAAACTCTCAAGTTGCTCTGGAGAGTGTTTTGTCACACGTGGATGAAGTGTAGAAAACTTGAGTTAAAAAGAGATCTGGTTAGCATGAGACTTGCTAAAGACGGCAAGAGTGAAATACCTTTTGGTATGTGTTCATGCTGGATTTTCAGTGGTGGCATAGCCTGAGGAAGATAGACACCTGATTTTTCAGAAGAGTCTTTTCTGAAGCAAAGGTGATGTATAATTGAGATAAGTAGGTCACTGTGTGGTCACTTTAATAGCTGTTTAATTATGACTCAGTGTTGCTGGCTTAGGCAGTAAGACTGGTTGATTGCAGGAGAAACTAGCAAACAAAAATTTTAGACCTGGGGGGGGGAAACCTCAGATTTGTAATAGAATGCTCAGGAAGCTAGTCAAGTATGAGAAGGATATGGATCAGTGGCTTCATGTAAATGATGGAACAGAGCAATCTTAAAAACTCTTTCCATAAGTGTTGGTACTCAGTAGTGTACATTCAAACTTCATGTGAAACAAGATAAGAATATTGCAGAAGCTTTGTGGCTCTTTGGGCGAGCTCCTGTGACTGATGTTCAGGTGTAGTGTACAAAAGGAAAAGTACAAAAAAGCTTGAGGAAGTGGAAGAAAAGAATCCACTGAAGGAAGCTTTGTGAGCTGCTGCTGAAACTCTGTATTCAGGAAGCAAGGTCTCATGTTTTATGGAGCTAATCTCTTAAACATGTTACACTATCACATTGGAGAATTACATAGTTCAGTATCATTGACTAAGTAATATGGAGGAGTTGGACTTGACCTTTGGAGGTCCCCTCCCACCCAAACCATTCTATGATCTTGGAAACAGAAGACCAAGAAAAGAAAATGATGGGTAGTGGATATCAAGTATACTCACTTCAAAACAGAGTTAATGATGTTTGTTCACATGCTTATACCTTGCACAGCTTTTGGTGCCTTAGAAAAATATTGTAAACAATAGCAAAAAGAAATTTGTAGGGCATTTTTTTTCTAATAGACAACATTTAAGAAAATGTTGCCTCGTTGTATTTGCTGTTACAAGCAAATTTAATGGTCAAGTCCAGCCCAAACATTGCATACTTTTGCATGACCTAAAATTTTAATCACCATTTTATCTGGCCTGTGGGCACTAAATAAAATAAATTAATGGAAATGAACAAAACAGGTGTGCTAAATTTGAGATTTTTATAAATGTAATTAAAAATACTTGTGACAGGTGGGGATATGGTGGTGATGTGTTGATGGTTGGACTCAATGATCTTAGAAGTCTTTTTCAACCAAAATAATTCTATGATTCTATAATTCAATAGTTCTGGAGTTCAGTGCATGTTCCTATAGCAGTACCGATGCAAGTCTCTAAGCCAGTAAATGTAGTCTCAGCTCATTCATTAAGGTCTTACATGGAAGCTCTGATTTTCATATACTGATACAGTTGCTGTTTAGGTTGCTCAGAAGTGAGTATTTTGTGTATGAGTAACGGCTGTTGTTAGAATCCAGTATCTTGTGAAAGACTTGGCCTTTAGATGTCTTTCTACTTTTGCACCTACCAAGCCATTTGATTTCAAAGGAAGAGCGTTTCGGGAAGTCTCTGCAGTATATCTGCAGAGGTGACACTATAATTACACAGAATCACAGAATGTTAGGCGTTGGAAGGGACCTCAAAAGATCATCTAGTTCAACCTCCTACCAGAGCAGGATCACTCAGAGTAGGTCACACAGGAACGCATCCATGCAGGTCATGAATGTCTCCATTGAAGGAGACTTCACAACCTCTCTGGGCAGCCTGTTCCAGTGCTTTGTCAACCTCATAGTTAAAAATTTTTGGCTTATGTCCACATGGAACTTTCTGTGTTCCAGCTTGTGCCCACTGCCTCTTGTCCTGTTGTTGGACATCACTGAGAAGAGCCTGGCTCTGTCTTCCCAACACTTGCTTTTCATGTAGTTATAAACATTAATGATGTTTATATCCCAATAATAATCCCTCAGTCTCTTCTCCTTCAGGCTAAGGAGACACAGCTCCCTCAGCCTTGCCCCATAAAGGAGATACTCCACTCTCTTAATCGTCTTTATGGCACTGTGCTGGACTCCTTCAAGCAGTTCCCTGTCCTTGAATTCAGAGGCCCAGAACTGGGCACAATATTCCAGATGTGGCCTTACCAGGGCAGAGTAGAGTAATTGCAAAACTCATTTTCATTTTCATTTAGGATTGAAGTGGAATTCAAAGGGAAATCAAATGGTGCCACCCACTTTCCAGCATTGCTGATAAGAGATCTTGCACACCAATTGTTGAGGAACTTTTCCTCTACCCTTCAAAAAACAAAACTGAAAAATACCCAAGTTTTAAGAGGTGCAGGGCTCTGGATCAAGTCACTGTAAAACTGAGTTTTAATGTTGTGAATCTTTCCGTGCACCATTGAAATCTGGCTGGTGTAAGAGCTGCTATGTTGTGTTTTGTGGGCATGAAACAGTGGGAAGGGCAGGGCATGGGTCGAATCTGTATTACAGGGAACAGTAAATCAACTACTGAAGGTTTGAACCTTCAGCTTGTTGACATATCAGAGGGAGGGAGAGAAACTGAACGGAAGATTGAAGGCATCAGAAATGGCGATTAAAGGAATCTTACTTATTGTTATAGTTTTATATTTCAAAGAATTTTCTTTTTTTTTTTTTCCCTTTTCTGCTTTTTTGGTTGNACACCCTTCTCTGCTTTATGAGTTGGCAAAATGACAAAATGGCAAAAGCTACTGCTATTGAAGTTAGTGGGAAGTTTGCCATCAGCTCTTAATGGGACCAAGCTTTCAGCCATGGTGTTTTAAGATGGTTTGAGTGTTTATACAGCATGTGTATATTTTATAATTCCTTAGTTTGCAGGTAATAGTGAAAGTGTTAGGTATCTTTTTCAGTTACCTGAGGAAAATTATAGTTATTTTTACAATGGGAAGTTTCACCTAATTATAGCAAATTTTGTACAGGTCTTCTCAAAACTTTCTTTCTTTTTCTTGTTTTTTGTTTT
>VWYK01117383.1:0-16884 GCA_013399775.1 Semnornis frantzii | reverse complement strand
CTAGTGGGAGGTGTCCCTGCCTATGGCAGGGACTTGGAAGTAGATGAGCTTGGAGGTCACTTCCAACCTAAACTGTTCTATGATTATTTGGTTGTCATGTCAGGTTTCTGCTTGTGGATAGTGCTGTTTAGTTATGAAATCAGTGCCTTGAGTATGGAAAGATTTACATAGGAGATCTGAGTTCTTGTTATTTCCCTATAAACCTGCTGATCCTGATGTGTAGTTGAAAACAATGCATGACTTACTGGGTTAAGAGGAGACTAACTTCTGAACATACTCTTTATACACATTTACCATGTTAATGCCTTCCTCTGAGAGTGCTTTTATGTATAATTCTGATGTTTCATTCCTATTTGGCCCAAATGTAGCTCTTCAGATGGCTGCATTGAGTAGATAATCTTCACCAGTGGCGCTCTGTGCCAGCATCAGCCATATTAAATTATTTCACATGAATTATAAACTAATATTCACAGCAAGAATGTATTTGATATTGGTTGCTTTCACACTGAATGCATTTAATGATATCCACAAAGGAAACAAGCAATTAAATGCTCCTGTGAGTCACATTGGTGATACTGAAGTATCTGGGGTGTGTGTATTTGCAGAAGTCATTCTTGTCCAGATAGTCAAACTGAAGGCATTTATAGTAAGAGTACAGAAGACCAGTATTAAGTCCAAGCACTTAAAGTAGTCTTGCATCAAGGTATTTGAGGTTGTACTTGAGACATCACATTGCAGTTGGAAGGAGATACTGGTTATGTGGTCTGAACTGCAGAATGCCGGTATCATACCGAGTGTAGAATACTAAGCACAGGATATGGTGATCTCTGCACTTGTTTCATAATAGAATTCTGATTAATAGTGAGCAGTGCCTGTCTGCCTTGCTATTTCTGTTCAAACTGAAGGAACGGGCAGATTACAGAATTTCAAGTCATTTTCCTAAATCTGTGGCCTAATTCAGCCCCATTGTGGAACTGTCTTGATAGAAGAACACATTTGCATTTGTAATGGCTGAACTATATTTACTTTGAGTACACAGCCTGCTAAATAACCACTTGGAATATGTAGTGACTGCACAGACAAAGTAAACCTGTGGGGGTATAGCTTATCCTGATGACATAACTCCGAGGTGATTTTTCAATATGGTTTAACAGAAACAAGTGTTATTTAGTCATCTGCATGCGCATGACAGAAATTAACCATAAAGCTAAGGCTGAGATGTCAATATTTGTATTAATTAAATTCACAGCTGGGAACATATTGTACCCAGTGCATAGTGGGTTGTTTGTTTATTTTGTTGGTCTTTTTTCCTTTTTTTAAAATGAAAAACCCTAGACTGATGTAGCAAAGGTAATAATGCTGAATTCTAGCAACTAACAAGCATAAACCAGCTACAAGTAGAGAGGTCAACTGTGACTTTCAACTGAAACTTGTGGCAAAATAAGGTAACTTCTTCTAGAAGGAGTAAATTCCATGTGTTTTTAAATAAGCTTTCATAGCTGCCAGATAACAAACAGTTTGCTTGGTGTGAAACCTGACTTGGTTACTTTTCCCCCAGCCATCTCTTCCACAAGAACTGTATTGACCCCTGGCTTCTGGAACACAGGACATGCCCCATGTGCAAATGTGACATACTCAAAGTTTTGGGTGTTGAGGTAAGTCAGTAGTCTTCAGTCATGGTAGATGCCATTGTCAGTATTACCCTGGTGTAGTAACCACACTGAGCACTCAGGACAGGCACTACCATATTAGTGGTGAGATGCATTGCTAAGAAGCCGGCAACTGACTTGGTTTGAGTTGCTGTCATGGGGCAGAACATCAAACAAAATTGGTTGTAATGCATGACTGCTCTTGTGTGCTTGCAGCTAAAGGAGTTTCTCAAAGCTTAAGGTAGACTTTGACAACTCCTACTGTCCCTGAAGCCAAACTCTATTCAGTTAGTAAGTACCCAGAGTCTTTGAAAAGCGAATGTGTTAGTGTGTGTGGTTTTCCTGGAGCCACATCACTTCCTAATATACTTAGGGAATTTCCAGTGTGTTCTGCAACTGATCGTTGTGGCGAGTGCCAGCGGAAGATGATGTTGCCAGTGTCTGATACTGCCTAGACCAGTCAAAATGCATGCCAGCGCTTTCCTGAGGGAAGATCTGCACTAAGTGGAAGGAAGACTCTTTCATGGTACTGGGCAGTAAAAGGGAAGAGCTGGGTGAAGAATCCAGAAGCTGCACCTAAACTTCCCACTCGGGCAGTAACTGCTTTTCACCTATGATGCTGAAAGTTACCAGTAGTTGGGTTTTTTTTTTCAATTTTCAACTTTTTTTCTGGGTAGAAGTTCATTAGATGCCAGTCCTTGCAACTTGCAACCTGCACAACCACACACTCCTAAAGGGAAAAGAGAGCTGCAAGCCGACAGGCCAAACCTGACCTGCACAGTACTGCAAAGTTGTAGGAGCAGTTGTAGGAACTTTTCAAACCTCTTAAGACAGGCTAAAAGATCCCCCATGTTTTTTTTGAGTTATAACCATCTCCAGCAGTATGGTTTAGTGAAAGTCTGGGTTGACTTGAAGACTGAAGACAAAAACTTAGGTTCTTCCCAAAAGGTACACTGTATTGTTTGGAAAGTAATCCAGGCTCTCAAAAACACTGGATTGTTGCTGTCCATTGTCTTGCCTGTGTGCTAAAGCTGCAAGGAGAGATGGTGCCCTGTAAACCTAACAAATGATTGCCTGTGACTGGTCAGGTAACATACATGGGCACTATGACCAGGGTGCTGTAGGAGGTGACAGTCATGGATCACTTTCTTGTGTGGCAGGATTTTCCACTTTTTCAGTGCCTTGGTCATCTGCAGCAGTCTAAGGCTTAGTATTGACTTGAAAACAAACATAAAGGCCAAAGTCTCTGAGGTCTATCTTCTGAGCTGAAAGGAGACTAACATTTGGCCAAAACTGAAAAAGGGATTTCTCTCCTTGTCAGAGGCCAAAAAAAAAAGTATTGAACCCGTTGGTGAAGGCGTTTTAGACATACGTTGGAGGCCTGCCGGGAAGGTCCAACCCTGCCGTGGCCTTGTCTGACGAGAGCCAGTGTGAGGCCAGACAGCGCCTAGCTAAGGGCAGGGGAGATGGTGTGTGTGTGGAGCAGAAGGAAGGGTCTTGCTTCCAGCGTGTGTGAGAAGAAGCGGTAACTCCACGGGCAGTGCGAGCTCTGGGGCGCTGTTAGCGCGGAGTCTCCACGCTCTTTCTCCCGCTGTCCTGGGAGGCCAAGCAGGCGACTGCGCCACTCCGCGTCCACCGGGTCCTGCGGACTACAGCTCCCAGCATGCTCCGCGGCAGCAACGCTTCCCCTCCCCCCCCTGCGCCATGACCGCGGGACTGTGTGCGGGGGAGCGGACGGCGAGACGGGTGTGGGCGGCGGCAATGTGGCTGAAGCTTGAGGAGGTGCTGCTGAAAAATGCCCTCAAGCTGTAGGTGCAGGTGCTGCAGAGGCGGCGGGGCTACGGCTAGCCTCCTGTGGGACATGTTGCTCCATGTGTGTACGGGAATGCCCCATCCAGGCACCTCAGTAAAGCACAGGGCGCTTCCTATAAGTTAAACATCAGAACTGCATCCCTGTAAGCAACTGAAGTGATGCTAGATAATTTGTATGGTCTTGCAGGTGTGGATCTCCTGGGAAAAGATGCAGCCTCCTACAGGATTATTAACAGTTGTTTTTTTTTTTCACTAAAGGTGGATGTAGAGGAAGGAGCTGAGTCTGTGCAAGCCACAGTATCAAGTGGGACATCAAATGCCTCTGCAGTTAATGAAGAGGACAGTCATAGTGAAACAGCATCATCTGGATATGCTTCTGTACAAGGAACAGACGAATCTGTTCTGGAGGAACATGTACCATCAGAAAGTACGTCTACTGTTTCACCTGTTTGGCTAGATTGCGTTGCACTTCATTGCACTTCATTGCTTATGCTTATAAATTAGAGGGATTTGCCTTTAAAAAAGAGCAAATTAATTTAAAAATGTTTTTCAGCGTTCAATTTTGCTAACACATGCTCAGTACTGCTGTCAATTTAAAAAAATGGAAAGGTTTCAGGCAAACAAATGGAAGTAACTAGTGCATGGATTGTAGAATAGCCTTGAAGAGATGAGTGAGCGGTGGTGGTAAGCTCAGAGGCAAAAGAATGCTCTACCTGCCTACTAGATTGCATCAAGGCAACAAAGCTAGTTCTTATGAGGGGCAGCTGAGGAAACTTGGGGTTGTTTAGTCTGGAAAAAAGGAGGCTGAGGAGGAGACCTTATTGCTGTCTGCAATTACCTGAAAGGAGGCTGTAGTGAGCGAATGCATTATAATCAATGTAGTGGAAGCGACTGTTGGTCTCTTCTCCCTAGTTATCAAGTGATAGGATGAGAGGAAACGGCCTAAAATTGTGTCATAGGAGGTTCAGATTGTGTCAGGAAAAAAAAATTCTATTGAAGGACTAGTCAAGCATTGGAACAGGCTGCCCAGGGAGGTGGTAGAGTCACTGCCTCTGGAACTATTCAATAAACATATAGATACAGTACTTCAGGACATGGTTTAATAGTCATGGTGTTAGGTTGACAATTGAACTTGATATTCTTAGGTCTTTTACAACCAAAACAATTGCATGATTCTATTTCCCACAGAAAGCCTAGCTGATAGGAAAGCATGGAATTTGCTGCAAACCTCCTGTGGGACCTGTTGATCCCTGTGTGTATGGGAGTGCCTCATTCAGGCAGCTCAGTAAAGCAGAGGGAATTTCCTATAAGTTAAACATCAGACATATAAATTGCATCCCTGTAAGCAACTGACACAATGCTGGATTACTTATGTGGCCCAGGGATCATGTGCTCTTAGTTTGAGTAGCAAGGACACAGACACTAACATCAGCCTGACAAGATTAGTCCATAGAGACCTTAGTCTCTGAATTAGGCTGCGTCCACATCTTATCCTGAACCTTCTCTCTAGAAGTTGCTCCTGATGCCTGTCTTCAGCAGCCCTGCAGTTTTATGAGAATTACCAATCTCTATAGTAGAGTTGCATTTTGCAGTCTTATGTGGCCCTCTGACACCTGAGGACGCAAGCTAGGCTTGCTCAGCTCAAGTGAGAAGTGAGCTCCACAAACAAGCAGATACCTCTAAAAATGACAGGTAGTGTCAAGAATGGGCTCACAAAATAACAAGGGGAAGTAGAGAAGCAGTAGTTGGAGTATGGCTTTGGAATTCCCACTCTGTAAAAAAAAAAAAAAAATGCTGGGAAAAGACTGCTGCAGTGGGCTCATGGAAATAAACTGTGTGGTTTGCTTTAAGGTAGTAGCTTGCCTATGGCCCTTCTTAACTTGTCTTTTCTTGGCTTTGTTCTGGACAGATGACAACATGCATCTTGTAAACAATGAATCCCAGTCCTCCACTGTGAATGTCCTCCCACATGTTGACAACCCAAGTTTTGAGGCAGATGAAACACAAGTTCGTGAAGTCAAATCCTAAAAATATGCTGAGCAACATGGTGTAAGCCTTCTGCAAGGAGCTGCCTACTGTCATCACAAGTATACCAAACATTGCAAGACTGTAGCATTAAAAATATTGCCTTGGCAATGTTGAGATCAAATGGACTATTCAAATCATAATTGTATGGTTTGCAATTCTTAAAACTGCATCTCCCACATAGAATTTAGTTTTAGTACTCTTCAGATAAAGCTGTCTTAAATATAAAGCAAAACATCAGATGTTAACACTAAACCAAAAGTTCGGTTTTTCAGCAGAGCTTCTGAAGGTTCAGTGTTTGAGTCCTTTAAATAGGGAGAAGATTCTTTTATGTCATAGTTGTCTCTACTGGGAATTGTTTTGACTGGTGGGTTTTTTGTTGTTTTTTGGTTTAATTCAAGTGGATTTTCATTGTAAACACATAGATTTTGATCTGGTCTAATACTTATTTAACAGACACAGTTAAGTTTAAAACAACACTGTATGTAGTATTTCAGTGCACTAATTTGGTAGGAGAAAGTATCAGCTAATGCCTGTCAAACTGGGTTTTGTCCACAGTGTCTTCAGGTCTCTAGTAAACAGACTGATTCTCTACCTCTCAACTCTGACCTGCCAACCACACATTCCTAAAGGGAAGAGAGCTGCAAGCTGACAGGCCAAACCTGACTTGCACAATACTGCAAAGGGAACAATTGTAGGAGCTTTCCAAACCTGTTAGTATAAGACAGGCTAAAAGATCCTCCATGTTTTTTTGAGTTATAACTATCTCTAGAACCAGCAATATGCCAGAGCCCTGATTTTGTGAAAGTCTGGGATGACTTTGGCAAGACTGAACTAATAAAGATGAAAACTTAGGTTCTTTCCAAACAACACAGCATATCTTTTGGGAAGTGATCCAGCCTCTGAAAAATTCTGGACTGTTGCTGTGCGTTGCCTTGCCTGTGTGCTAAAGGTACGGGGAGAGATGGTGTCCCGTGAATGTAGCAGATGACTGGAGAAGTTGTCTGCCCTCTGTGGGGAATCGAACTGGGGTCAAGGAGGAACACTGAGGTGTTTCAGTAAGTGGAGGGCCTTGCTCAGCAAAGGTAACTAAGGACATCTTACAGATGCACTTTATATATATTTTTTTTTTAATCTCTATCTATGGCTCGTTTCTGATATTAGTAAAACTTAGTCTTAAAGCCTGCAATGAAGTACTAAATCTGGAGGGGGAAAGCAATGTGTTTTCTTTAGCTGTAGTACAATTCAAATTGCTGTAAATATTTCTTGATTTGTATTGAATTTGAATATGAAAATGTAAATAAAACTATATTTTGATGACCCTGACTTATGTTAACTATTGATTGCCCTCTTATACATGGAAATAGATGCTGAATTTGCTCCATCTTAAAACCCCAAAATTAATTCAGTGTTGAGGAGCCAAAAAAAACAACAGTACTTGCTCTAACTGAAATAAGGAGTGTTAATTATGTGCTGGGTGCTACTGTTAATGTGTACTGAAATTATGTTGAGAGTTTTCAGCCTAGTAGCTGTACTCTAGAAAAGGAAAAAGCGAGCAACTTAGGGGATGCTCAGTAAGATGCTTGATAGATCTCTGCACTGTTCTAGGCAGGTCTGGCACAAGGCAGTCTCACATTACCTCTTCAGATCAGACAGATTGCATCTCACTTTGCCAAGCTGCTTAGTCATCTCTTCCTTACTCAAGTTTATCCTTGCTTTGTAAGACAATGCATTTAAAAACAATTAAATGCCCTTTTTTTGTGTGATACTATTAGAGTTTGTAAAGCCTCATCCAGTCCTGGTTTGGTTGTAGTTAGACTTGTGCTTTTTTAGCTTGGTTCCAAGTCTAGTTCAGGAAGCAGTGGTAAGTTATAAGCTCAAGTAGCAAAGCTGAGTAAAATCAGACTTCATTCCAAAACTGTTTTTGCTGCAATCACCTTTCTATTCTTTATCCGATGTATAGAACAGACAAGGGAACAGCCAAGCAATAAATATACAACCTCTGAACACTGAATTCCCTTTTAGTTTCACATACTTCTTGTAGTGTGAGTTATAATGTAGTACTTTACAATGAGTCTTTAAATCCACTGCCAGTCTGAGTTTAACAGGACCAAGTTTTGACCTTCAAGAGAGGAGGCAATTCAGATCAATTCAATGTGTTGAACAGGGCTTTGGCTTACTTTTTAACTGCATAATAATACTTGAGTTTCCCCATTTATAAAGTTGAAGCCTTTCTATTTATTTCAGAGCAATAAACCTGCCTTTTGCCCTGCACTGCTATTTCTAAGGGTAAGGTGGATGCACAGCACTTTCTCAAGGAAGGCATTACTGAAGTACTGTAGGATGCAGTAGTTCATGTCAGTGAACTCATACTGCTGTAGGATCAGATGATGTCTATGTTTTGTCAGGATGGGGACTTGGCTTGGAACACATGCTAATTTTCTGGAAGAATTTAAAACTCTTGGATCAAATGTGAAGTCCCGAGAAAAGAATAAACACAGAATGAACACTTGAACAGTATCTGAGCTATCGCTATGCAGAAGAATGTTGTGCATCTCTGGGTTTGAAGCTTAACCTGCAAGTCTGCCATGCTCTTGTGTGTGCATATGCATTTGTAAATATTAACTATGTGAGGGGTTTTGTTTAAAATGTGCAAATTTCATGCATATGATATTGAAGTTGAGTTTGTTGCTGTCTGACTTTGAAAAAAAACCCCACTTTATTTCACTGAACGCTGCAGTGGTTTTCCCCTTGGAGAATACTGCAGCAGCTTTACCTGCTTTAAAAAAATTTCAAAGCTCTCCTTTCACTTTGTCTTTTCAGGCTGCCATGGATAGCTGTCTTTAGCTGATCCTGCTTACAGCACTGTGCAGCAGGTATTTTGTGGTGTGCTGAGTTGGGTGGTGGGTGNGTTTGCTATGTGAACGTTAATGTTTGCATGTAAGAGGATGGAAATTTTGTGCCCACCAGTGGTAACAGTTGCTTGATTCAGTTAATATTCCTGTTGAGTCACACACAGGTGTCAATTATTATGCCCCCAAAGATAGAGGAGAACCAGGCTTCAGCATCATCTCCAAGTTGTACAACTCACTGTTGTAATTTCTCTCAACCCCAGGAGAGCTCTGATGTAGACATTTCATTTAAAGGCTTGCATGCTCTTGAAGGAGGACTTGGTCTCTGCAGGAGGGGAAGCCTTGTCACCTAGTGCTAGATTACTGTGCTCTTTTTGTAGATCAGGTCTTACAGCAGCAGGATTTTATTATTTTGCTTCAGGATTTGAAATAACGTTTTCTCGTACTGAGGAAAATTTTCAGTTGTCCCTATAGAAATATGGTTATATCTGAGATATTTGCTTAAGAGAAAAGCAGGGCTTGTGATGGGTGACCGCAAACATATAAATGAAGTTTTAGTCAAAAATACAGTTGGACTTTTCCTATGAAATGGAGAAACAGTCCATTTCAGTCTTTCAGTGGAAAGATCTGCACTTGTCAAATGACTTAACACCTGGAGACAATAAATATACTCCTCTACCTTGGTTGTGTGATTTAATGTAATTTCATTCTGTGTTTAACACACACTAGCTCAGAAGGTAGCCCTGCCTTCTCAGGTTTCAACTGATGTTTCTCTTGTGCAGGTTTCAACAGAGTTCTGCTCCTGTAGGGGTGTAATGGCTGGCATTTTGGAACAGGTAAAATAAAATCTATTGGCTTTGGCAGTTTAGTTACAGCTTTATGGGAAACTTTAAATCAAATTGCAGTGTTCACCCACTGTGAACTAACAACTCTAATCATTGTGCTGGTTGTTTAACTGTTGGTTATATACAGTGAAGCCAAAATGCGTTTATATAGCTATTTATCTATTTATATAATCTTGGCTATGGTTACTTGAGGGACATAATCTACCATTTCTAGCAGGCCTTTAGTACAGTGGAAGAAAAATTCTGCAGCACTAAATTGATCTCTGTTGCTGCAGAATGCATTGATTAGACTGTAGGATGATTGTGCACTGATTAAGAAAGAATTAAGTGCCTATAAATAATTCCTCCAAGGGATGCTTTTTGCATCTTAATAGTATTTAAGAAACCCAGTGCCTGAGGGAATTGCAAAAAGGACAGACACTCAAGACCTTGAACCAAGGGAGAGGAGAACAAAGCAGATGTTCCCAAGCAGCAGCATTTTACTGTTAATTTTTTACCTAATTATGGTTTGAATCTTTTATAGGAAACAATATATGTCCAAACATGTCCAGAATGTGTGAGATGCCAACAACCAAGCTCTGGGTTGGAAATGCCAAGGGTTTGTTTCCTTTTGATTAACATTGGAATTAGGAGACCTGTGTTAGATCCTTCATAGGTATTTCATATTAAAGGGCTTGGCTAATTGGGGAAAACTGAATAATAAAGACTCTTGCTGGGAATGCTCCTAGAAGAGCAGCATCCACACAGGAGTTACTCTGTCAGTTCATCTGTTAAGTCTCCAGGAACCCACTAATGTCTGCAACTTCAGCAGAGAGAAACATAATTGGGGGATTGAGAGCCTGTCTCTACTTTATCTAGTTGTTTCCTTTGTCTCATTAAAGTTTTATCTGTGTTAGTCACCACATGCTGGCTAAGGATGGCTATTTAGTTTTCCTTTCTAGTAAAGCACCAGAAATTTATTGTTTTCTACTCTCTTATAACAACAGAGAGAAAGAATAGTAGTATGAGTTAGATCTATATTCACTCCCAAAGGCGAAACCTCTTAATATTGCACCTTCTCTTGTTGTGGTGCAGTAAGTGATTTGAAATATAAAAGAGGAAAAAAACAGTCTCATACCAGTGCAATTCACCCAGTTTTCAAGCCTTCCAGTGAGTTCAATGTGATTGCACATGTTAATTTCTGCTGGTGCCTTTGGGTAGGTGATTCTTTATGCAACTGGAACTGAACAAGCATTGCCAAACATCTTTTCTGTGAACACCTGGCAAAATTTTGCTGCACTCGTGCTCATGATAGACCAGTGCTGGCAGAAGTGCAGCTATATTTTCAATAGTGAAGTGCATTTAGTACTGAAACAGATGACTGGGAAGATGGGATGAAACAGAAGTGCCAAGTTTGCAACCTGCAGTTAGTGCATGATGTGCATATTTTATTTTAATTTTCTTAGAGCTTTAAACAGAGTTTAACTGCTTTCCGATTTGTTTGTATGATAACTAATCAATAAACCATTATTCTTGAAACTCTCAGGAAGGTCAGTTATGCTGGAATGTGCTCAGGGAAGGATTCTAAAGAACAGCACACTGAAGAGATCTTCTTGCAAAAAGAGAATGTCCTGAACACTCCATTTGTACCAAGTGACAGAATGTGTCAGATGAGTGAATCTTGCACAAAGGTGGGAGAAGATGGTAGCTCTCAGCAGCTCCCAGCACCAGTGACCTGGAGTGGAGGCTGCAATGGTGCTTCCACTCCTGTAAGGTTTTCCTTTGTGGTTTTGATCAGCATCAGAAGATGCCATTTAGGAAGCAGAGTGCTATCAAGTGCAAGGCCTCAGGGAGAGATTTGGAGTGACTGGAGAAGAAACGAGTGGGCTCAATAAGAGCCAGATTGATCAGCAGGGTGGCAGTGATCATGACTTAAGGGGAGCTGGGAGTTACTGTCCAGTCTCTACAAGTATTGAAATGGAGAAACTCAACCAATACATCAACTCCACTTCAAATTAGCTCTGAATCGTGTTGGGTGGTAGAAGGAATGAGGCTGATTGACCTTGTTATTGTGTGAAATGTAAATAGGCAACACTGATCACATCTGCTGTAGCTGGTGTGGCCGCTTCTCTGCTCCTAGTGTGACCTGTGACTGGTCCAGCAATGTACACGGGTACTGTGACCGGGGTGCAGGTGACAGTCATGGCTCCCTTCTTTATGTGGCAGGTTTTCCATGTTTTTTCAGTGCCTTGGTCAGCTGTGGCAGTCGAAGGCTTAAATATTGACAGGAAGACAAACAGAAAGGCAAACTCTGGTGAGGTCTGCCTAACAGTTGGCCGAAACTGAGAAAGGGATTTCTCTCCTTGTCAGAGAGGCCAAAAAACCCCGTATTGAATCCCGTTGATGAAGGCGTTTTAGATGTACACTGGAGGTCTGCCAGGGAGGTCCGAACCTGCTGTGGCCTTGCCGAACAGCAAGGCTGGGGCCCGACAGCTCCCGGCTAAGGGCAGGAGAGGTGGCGTCTGTTTGGAGCGAAAGGAAGCGTCTCGCTTCCAGCATGCGGGGCAGAAAGAACGGTAATTCTTGGGTAGTGCGAGCTCTGCGAAGCTGTAAGCGGAGTCCCCACGCTCTCCTTACGGCTACCGTGGGCTGCCAGGCGGGCAGACGGCTGCAACACAGCCCGAGGGTGGCCGCGCAGGGCGTGACGGGAGCCGTAGTCTTAAGGTTGCGGCGCTACGCGTCCAGCGGGGCCCTGGGACTACAGCTCCCAGCATGCTCCGGGGTAGCAGCGCGTCCCCCTCGCGCCCTCCATTCCCCGCCCGGCCCTTGGCAGCGCGACTGTGTGCGTGGGAGCGGGAGGCCGGGCGGCACGGCGGGTATGGGCGGCGGCAGCGGAGAGCGAGGGGGCCGCGGCGATGTGGCTGAAGCCTGAGGAGGTGCTGCTGAAAAATGCCCTCAAGCTGTGGGTGCAGGAGCGCTCCAACCAGTACTTCGTGCTGCAGAGGCGGCGGGGCTACGGCGAGGAGGGCGAAAGCGGGCTGGCAGGTACTGCCCTCCCCGGGGGCCGGGGCAGGGTCTCCCCTCGGCTCATCTGTGGGGCGGAACCACAGCAGATCCGGTCCGTCAGCGACCAGAGGGAGGGCTGGAGGAGGAAGGTGGCAGTTTGCTTGTCCTGGGACCCTCGTACTACTGAGGGGCAGGGAGGAGGGGAGGCTTGGCCGAATTCTGGAGCCCTTGACCTTCATGGGGCTTCTTATGTGGTTCGGTTTTTCTTTCTTTTCCTTGGCTGAGAGAGGGATTTCAGAAAACACTCCCTTGAAAGGGAAGGTTAGATGGAGTTTCCGGCACGCTCCGTGTGGGACGGGGCCTGCCGGTGCCCGCGATGGCATGGCCCCGGGTACCGGGGAGGTAGTGGGGATGTGCATCCCGGCGGTGCTGGGGGCTGCGGGCTTCCCTGAGCAGTCCCCCACCCGTGGTGGGTAGGTAGAGCTGAAGCCGCCGTAAACCAACAGCTGGTACTAACGTAGCAGCACTTTGCTCCTCCAGCGGACACGCTGGCAGTTGGATTTGCGGCTTATTGGAAGAGGAAACGTCAGAAGAAATGACGGATCTGGCTTGCTTTGGCAAGGTGCTCATTTACAGATCCCTTTTCCTGCACGCATCTGAGGCTGCCTGAAATAAGCAGCTCCTGTTTTTGTATTTCTGGTTACTCATTTAAAAAGCAAGCATATTGTTCAGGAGAATAACAGGGCATTGACCACCGCATAATAAGCTTTATTTTATTAGCACTTTAAGGTATGCATCTGAGTCTTTTTTCAGTTGCTGTATGTAGCATTGCACACTGTAGGGACCCTACCACTGAGACCTCGGCTGTGGTAGTAGCTAATCAGACTTGAAGTGACTCCGTAGTCCAGCGGCATCTGTCGTTGGTGCTGGCAGGTAGAAACGGTACAGGGAAGCAGAGTAAAGTTGTTTCTGAGTGGGATACAGTTCTTGGGTATTTTGCATGAGTTGCATCTCCGTAGGTTTTCTGGACTCTTTCTATTTGTTTCACCATAAAGCAAATCATATTAAACCTGAGTCAGCGTTATCTGATGAAACATTCCTTCTACCAGACAAAATAACAAAGTCCAAACTTTTGCCTAATGAATTTCAGATGCAGAAATACCCCTCACCACTTGAGTTGGAATATCTTCAGTGGCATCTGAACCACTCGCAGAGCACATGAAAAATGTGAACAGAGATAATTACAAAATCTCAAATTCTCTTCTAGGGGTATCATAAGGGGACAGATAGATAGATAGGTTGATGTTAAGCTCTGGCTTAAAACCATGGGTAGTGTTTTGCAGCCTTGGAAGTCTATCAGACTAGATGGGCCGTTCTCTGTTGACCTTGGAAGCTGAGGAGGGTGAGTCAGTACCAAAGTTCTGTAATAGAACTCATTTATGAGCTGTGACTAAAGGAAGATGATATGAGCCAGAATTGTTAGTTTAAAAATATCCTCATGGGCTTACAGCTGGGGCCTCATAGTGCCCTTTGTTTTTTTGGCGAAAGTGAGGCTTCTATTACTAGTCTTTTGTCCTTGATGGCATCTGACAGCATGGAAAAACACTTGAATGGAATAGTTCCTATAGTATGCCTTTTTTTATTTTTAATGTGGCATTTGCATTTGTGTATTTTATTTCTGTAGCTTTTCTCATAATGGTTCATACACATTTCATCTGTGCTAGTTAATGTTTTTCATCAACCAGAAACAAAAAGACTGACATGTTACTGAATTAAAATTTTGATTAGGAAAGATTAATAGGAAAATAGTAAAAAAATGTAGTTACATTTGTGCTTGCAGTTTTGAAAATATTCAAACCTCCTAGGTATGAAATAGCATAATTTGCTATGCTTGATTTTAATTTCATATTGGTACATGTCACAGAAGAAAAGAAACCCTTACTTTAGGAAAAAAAAACCCAACCCAACAGTGAACTGTTTTTTTGTCTTATGAAGTCATTGCAAATGTGCTAGGTAAAATTTTGTTCTCCTGAACAGCATTTTTCAGCTGGTGAGTCCTGACTAGAGGTGACTTGCAGCATTGAGGGATTAGGAAATTAGGAATGAAAGAGGCAGGTAGCAGTGCAAGGCTTGAAGGAAGAAAGGAACAGTGCTTCAAGGCAGGAGTGAGAAGAAAGATGGACAAGGCAGCAGGGTTTCAGCAACATTAAAGGAACTAGCTGAGGAGACAGTAGCAAAGGATTCTCAAGAATATAAGAGTACACTTGGCAAGGCAGATTTGAAGGAGAGATGTGAGTTTTGAGGAAACGGCCAATAGCTGGAGATGGTACAGACCCAGGAGAAAGAGATGGCTGCAAATGCCCTGGAGGAAGGCTGGGAATTCTGGTGCTGTCCTAGGTTTAGAAAGAAGACTGCAATTAGGTTTGTTTGCATTGAACTTCTTTAATGACCAGCATGACTAGTTTGTGATCTGTAGATGATAGCTAGCTCGTATGGCCTGTGACCACACGCACCTGGCTACAGTAGACAAAAATGGACAGAAATATCCTATGCTGGTTTTTCTTAGCCTTGACTCTCTCCCTGCAGATATGTGCCTGCTTAGCTTTATGTTTCATTCTCTCTCTTTTCTTAGACTTCACCTTAGGATACAGATACTGTAACTTGTTTGACCAGTTCTGCAGCTGGTAAACCTGTTCACAATAGACTGTCCCAAAAGTATGTTGCTGTATATGTGACTGTTGTCCTCTGGTTGTTCTGTCTTCTGCAGAGCTGCCATGGAAGGGCTGCTCAGATTTTCTGGAGTGCATTGATAAGAATGTAGTTAAGCAAAATGTAAATGGCCCATGTGCTGCAGTACAATTATGATAACACAAAACCTGTGTTGTGAATGTATGTGTTGTAACTGGTGTCTAGTGAGATGCACGTTGGTCACAAAGGCATTGCTTTGGTTGTTGTTTGGATAGGACCTTAATTAGGAAATTAGTATTCCAGGGGTTGTTATATGAATGAGTGTTTGGTGTCATAAAATGTCAGTCTTTCTCTGAAATGTGAACAAACTAGTTATGTTTTCTACTTTCATTACTTCAATTTGCCTCTTTCTGCCTGAGAAATTTAAGGACAGTGTCACTGTGCATGAAGGAAAAAACTTATCAATGATTTGAGCCCCACGCTCTCTGAGTTGTGGATTCCCTGCAACGTCTACTGTCACCGTGAACCTGTAGAAGGCCCTGCTCATACTCTTGCCTTTTAAAAGATGTAGCACGTTGCAATTGTTACCTGATTCAGAGGCCTAAGAGTTTGTTGGGAGGGGAGACAAAGCTAGGCTTAGATGTGTGCTCTGGGGAAATTTTCCTTATCTGGTATCTGTCAAAAGGAGTAATGTCAGAGTATTGTACAGAAGTGGATATCAGCATTGAGAGCCTTGTCGCGAACAGAATTTTGTAGTTGTCCAATTAAAAAAAATACTTGGTGATCTTTGAACAGAGAAATCTATTCCTCTCCTTCAGGAGAGAAAACTTGCTTTGTCGCAAAGAAGATGCTTGCTTTTCAAAACTCAAAGGTGCTGTGACATTTCAAAATATACAGTAGTAAAATGCGGAAATAATTTATACTTATTGGTATTTTAGCACACTGTGGATCTCATGTGGCTTGCTTGCTCTGGGTCCTCAACTTGAAAGGAATCAAAATGAAAAAGTGATGGTTAATAAAGATATAAAATTATCTCTGCTGCATAATCTTTGCTACTGCTGCTGAAAAGTATTTTGCTGCTCATATGTTTGTGAGATGAATTACAACATATTTACATTTGGGAACGACAGGTAGGAAAATGACCACCATGCTCTTCCCAATTCATGTTATGCAGCTATACAGAAGCAAAGATAAGGAGGAGCTGTGATATTTGCAATGCCTTTCTCTGCACCTACCAAGGAGACTAATACCTTCTTTTAGAGTTGTGCTTCTATTTCCCTTCTTTCAAGGTTATCTGTATTGCCGCAGATAGCTCTGCACAAGGGCTTGGATACACGCCTTAGTTTAATGAGTTACCATTGTCTTACCTGAGTCATAACCACTGACCATAATGTACTTGAGTTGTAAATAGAGATGAAATATTTTTTCACTGAAGACTTAAACCTATTTTATGTCTCAGCTGACTTTAGAACATTTGCTACTCAGCCCATACCCAGTATTCCATTACACTGAGGTTTCTTAATCATGTAATCAAGTTCACTTGGGAAATGAAATTAAGCAAAAAGAGTTTCGAGGAAATAGAAAAAAGAGTGTTATTGACAAGTTGTCATTCACATGTTTTAAATCAAATATTCAGAGATGAAGGGCATTTAGAGGAGTACTGCTTTTGAGAGGATTATTGTAATCATTCAAGCTGAGCAGTTTCATCAACCTTATAAATGGTGACTAATGTCTTACTGTATATCATAACAGAAAATGGCATTAGGAGAATTGTGAATGAAATAATAAAACATTTGCTGAATCAAATCCAGTTTTGAGATCAGCCCAGTTATGACTCATTCAGTAAGACAGAGCTCTTTACACAGGCATAAATGTTGTGATCTATTCAATGTCTGACTTCAGTTAGAACATACAAAAAAAAAAATCTACTTTCTGTCAGTAACTTACAGTCTGTGAACTGCAGGCGAGACAAGATAATATTTTTGATTGATGCAATGTACTAGGTTTTGGAATTTTGTTTAATTGTTT
>VWYK01117367.1:46561-68158 GCA_013399775.1 Semnornis frantzii | reverse complement strand
TCATTACTGCAGCTTCTGCATAAAATAAAGAAGAACAGAGAGCTTTGTTATGAAAGCTTGAGTGCTCCTGAACGTTGAGGCAGGGACTTGCAATGACAAAGTGTGGTTTGCAGATATGTTTACGGCTACCCTGAATAAAAACTCTTTACATTTGGCATTGCAAAAGCACATGCTCAGTGTCTGCTGCTTATATTTGAGCAGCCTGGTTCCCAGAAGGTGTTGCAGGCATCTTGATTTCTGACGTTTGTTATGCTGTGAACACTTGTCTGTGGGTAAAGCTCTGTGTTGAGGTTGTTGGAATGACCACTGAGCCAAGTCTACTGAGATCTGGGAAACTGTTGATCTTGGGAAGCCTGAGTACTCTCTAAATGCAGAATGCTTCCTGGGAGTGCTGGCGCTTCCATTAGCCAAGATGCAGAGTGCTTCTTTCAGCAGCAGTAACTGTGCCACAGCTGCTGTGGGTCTCATTCACGTCTTTGAAATTCAGGAGGAGCCTTTGCACTGGATTAGTGAGGATGTCTGTGTTTGTTGCAGGTGGTTAGTTGGTAAGAGGGTAGTACCAAGAACAGTGTGAAAGTTAGTAGGTAACATGCTAGGTAGCCATTCAAAATACCAAGAATGCCTCATTAATCTCAACAATTAACATATCGATGATGACTTACGGTGGTTTTGTGAAGACTTTCACACTGAATTCCCCTCCAGGAAGAATTTCGTGACCCTGTGGATTACAGTAATCATCCACTGAAATGCTCTAATAGTCTAGGAACTCCTAGAAGCTGATTACAGAGAGTTTGTCTGTATAAATGGGGCTTCTCATTTTGAAGTAACACAGACAGTGAGGTGGTATTGGTCTGTTGCTTGACCAGGCAGTGAGGCTGAGCTGCTACTGTGTTGAAGAAAATAAATTTTAAAGGATATAATTTTTACAAGAGCAAATGATAGGAAATTTTGAAGAGCAAATTCTGCTTGGAAATTAAAGAAGATGTCTGTGTATGCGCTGGAGAGGATGATTACGACCGAAAGTCACCATGATGATACTCACAAAAAATGTTTCTGGGTAAGGTCTTAGTGGCTTACAACTTCTGTGCATGCCTGGAAGATGGCTGGGACATCACCTGGAGGAGGGGTGATATTTGCAGACATCTGTCTTACACCAAACATCTCCTCTGGCCTACAGGCCCGTCTGTGTCCCTTGGCACCACAGGAGGAGTTAAATTAACTGTGGTGCTGTCCTTGCTTGGTGGCAATAGCTGGGGTGGTTGGCAAGGATCTCTGGTAACATTCATAAGCACCGTGATTTGATCCAGCCCTGCACATGCAGATTATCCACGACTAGTACCTGATGTTTTCTACTTGATGACAAATAAGGTGGTGGGATGACTGATCTGCCAGATCACGACAATGCCAAATAGCTATCAGCCCATGAACATGATTCCAAAACTTAGGGAAGAAACAGTTTAGTGACAGTCCTAACTTATGATGTCTTTACTAGTTCAAAGTCTTTTGCTAATGAGGAGGTACAAGATGTCAAGTGCATTTCCAGTGAACTGTGCTATTTGAGGGTGTTGAAAAGAGGTAGTAAAGATTTGCTTTGCATTTCAATGAAAAGGCTCAAAAAAAGAGAAAATTTCCAGCTATGTTTAATGGTTGGATTATTGAGCAGGAAATCTACCCTATCAGTTAACTGCACAGACCTAAAAATGTGAATGAAACTATATGGGGGAAGCAGTAAATGAAGGGATGGGAGCATTCGTGTCTTATTTTTGGCAGAAACTAGAAGTTTAGAGAAACAGAAGGTTTGTTTTTGTGGCAAAAATAACTGCTTTGTGGATGAGGTAGAGCTGAGGACACGCAACAGAAATCCAACTCTTCCCTTGAAATATGTTCATGTATTAACTTAGATGTGATTTCTGGTAGTTGTGGTTGAAGGTGCTGATTTATTTTGCTGTTCTACGTGGCTGTTATCATTCATGTGTCTGAGGTTCATACATGGATCTTGGTTTGTAAGTAGATGTGTGAAAAGGCAAGGGGAAAAAAAAAAAACACCAGAAAATCCTTTTTCTGGTCTTTCATTGAAAGAAAACTCTCAATGAAAAAGCTTCACTTCATTTACTGCTGAAGTGCAGTAGATTTGGGCAATGTCCTGTGCACCAGGCTTTAAAGAGAGAAGGAAGGAAAAGTGGCCCGAGGCAAAACCTAAAAAGCCAACCAAAGATCCCCTGCACCCGTCTTGTGCTGATCTGAAAAAACATACTGCCTGCTTAGGTTAAACTGATGCTGGTCTGTGGCTATGTTTACTCTGAACTATGTAAAGAGGAGCTAGAACCAGAAATCCAAGTCAGTGACCCGACCTGAATGAGGAAAAATGAAATTCATGCAATAAGTTACTGGACAAAAAGTCGGATCTCAGCAGCACGTATGCAAATGCTTAGAAATCAATACAGCTCGAGCCAGAGCGGTAAATAACCATGAGCACTGCAGTCAGCTCTTGTATCATTTAAGCATCTGGTCTGCTACAGTTAATGCCAAATTTAGTTCATGTAAAATAGATGTAAATGAATGTCTGTTGCAACAAAAGACTAAAAAGTGAGTATCTGCTAAATGGGATGTTGCTGCGGCAGAGTGACAGGAAAAGAGATTTCAGCATTATTGTGCAGAAATCCCCGAAGCCAACAGCATTTTCTGCAGCTGCACTCGGGTTAATAAAGAGGATTCCAGCATCCTGTTGAAAGAAATGCAGTCAGTGCTTCAGGAAAATGCATTTCTCCTGTCTGAGAGCCTGGCTAAGCCATATCTGTTCTCTTTTGTCGAATTCCAGTCAGCATTCTGAACAGGAAGCTTCTCTTCCAGAGCAAAGAGCAATGCTTGCAGTGTCTGCCTCACAGAAGCAGGAGGCATATGAGCACTTGAGTGCGTGGTGCTCTCAAGCAGATGGGCAGGCAAGCAACAGAAAAAGCAGGGCTGAGCCAGGAGGCAAAAGGGAATTGACCATTACCTGTAGAGAGCATAGTAACGGCTCCCATTATCTCCTCTCTTCCTCCCTACCACCAACGCTTTAACGAGGTCACAAGTTTAGAACTGAATCAATCACATCTTACCCCTGCAGCTTCTGCTCGGACCATGAGGAAAAGATTAAGTCTCAGATCTGAACTCCAGAGGATGGCAAGCATTGCTTTGGCAATGTTAGGAGGACTGGTTTATGACAGAAGTAGTTTCCGTGGGTTAATTGTACTTTTGGCTTTGCACTATTTGCAAGTTTACAATTTGCAGGTTTGAGGATTTGTGGTATTGGCTGCTGGAGTCTTCCTCATGCCTGGATGATGGGCTCGTTGGAAGCTGTCCATGTTCTATGATTTACACCTTTATTATAAAAACTTCAGGGTAGTTTCCTGCCTCACATTTTTCTGTCTGTCTGCTGCTAATCACATGTAACAATTTTCAAGGAAGATTTATACAAACTGACCAAAATGTGGTTGTGTATGGTGACAGAGTTGTTTCTTCTTCCTTCTCTCCTGCTTTTAGTGTCTTTTTAGTGGGAACTTGTTATTTCAGTGGTCTTTTGCAAGCTTAATATGTCACCATGCTGGCCAAGGAAGAATGGGACTCAGCCTCTTTTCACGTCCTACATCTTCCAGGTTTGGAATCACTGCTGCAGCCAGACTTCTAGTTCCTGCTTCTGCTGGCAGTGTGCAATTAACTTGTTCAGCAACTGAGTCCTGGAGGAAAGGAATCCTCCTTTAAGTGAGGGTAGTTCCTGTTAGAAAGTCTGGCCTGCTGAAGTAACTTCAGAGTCGAAGTAGCAGAAGGGGTTCTGATAGCCCAGACTAGTTAGAAGCGTTTGAACAGTGATTTGTGAGTGCTTTCCTACTTTGAAAAGGATTCTGTGTTGGGATATAAGACCAGGTCTGTACCAACTTGTACTCTGCCTTACTCTCACTGTGCTTTTTGTTCATTTTCATTCAAGTTCATCTTACAGTAAGGTTTCTTTTTCGTTTCATTTTGGTTTTAATTTCAGTATATTCGAGAGCGTTTCGTATTATCTAGGACTAACAGAATTGGCTTCTGATTAATTCCTCAGTTTAATTCCCCTGAGACTTATGTATTTTGCCACTGAGAAGACAGCCTCTGAACAGTCAAAGGTGTCATGCTCTGTGCCATCTTCTATCCACAGGGCTGCCTGTGGACAGGTGACTTCATGTACAAGTTGGCCTCCTGGTTACTAACAGGTTGTGTTATGTGCTGTGGCAGACAGGCAAGGCTAATCTAGGTGTGAACTTAAGCATCCCTACCTAGCCTTTTTTCTTGTGCAAGCCTTTTTTTCTTGTAATGGTTTTTCTCTAGTGGCTCATAATATAATTTTTTTCCAGTTCTTCTGGGAAAGAATAAACTGGACTGCAGATTCTTGTAGATAAGATTTTGCCTTCCAACTTACATATCTCATTGTTCGTACTGCACTCAAAACTGAATTTGGAGGTTAAATTTTGTCCATCAGTGATATGTGTATTTGTTGAGGCTTTGGGGAAAAGCTATGATGCATATTAGAAATATATGATGTTAGCTTTATGACAGGATTGTACCCCTCAAATTGCCACCCCTTACATCTGTGACCATCAGCAAATGTGCAAAAGGCCAAGCTGTAACTAAACAGTTCTGTATCTGTGTTGGGGTTGTGCCAGTGGCATCAGTGGTGAAGACAACAACCCGTAATAGCCTTCTGGACATGGAGGCATTATGCCTTGGACTGAGCTGCCAACTCAGATGCTTATTTGGGTGAGCAGTCATTGGAGTTTCAGTCATTTGAGCTGATATTTCATATTTTCACCAGACCTGCAGGATGTTCTCTTTCTGTTACTCATAGTGCATCTGCACTGACACTTTGTGAAGTTCATGTACATGTAAGCTCTCTGAAGAGCTGTAGTCACTGGAGTGAATGATCCATTTGTAAGTGCTAGAAACAGTGAGATGGGATCTTTACTCTGAATTTTACAGGTGAAGTCCTTTCACAATTTGTAAGTTGAAAGTTATAATTCGAGACTGCATCAGGAGTGTTGTTTTATATTAGTTCTGTTCACCTTCTCGGCATCAGAATCTGTAAGATACAGACTTGCTGTATCTTATACATGCTCACACAATGACTTTGTCCAGGATGGCTTTTCCAAAAATAAATTCTTTTTCTTTGGATTTCTGCCCTGTGTTGCAGGTTAGTTCTTCTCTTTTGGATCCGTCTGCCTTTTGAAGTCAGCAGGCACTTCTCTTTGATTTTTAAAATTTAAATATTAAAGATCTGGCCAGAATTCCTGTGTAGCCAACAGTATTCCCTTTTTTCTGGTGACTGGTTGTCAATCAGATTTAGAGTATCTAGGGGTGCTCTCATGTTTCTATGTGTATTTCTAGTTTCTGCTTCTTCCACACTTTTCACACCCCAACTTTTTTTTTGCTCATTTGTGTTTCATTTGCTTTATTCCTCCCTTGCTCTGTTCTGCTTCCCATTGCTTCCAGAAACTTTTGGAAAAGAGAAATACAATGCAACTGTTTCTTCCTTTGCATGGAGTTTGTGCAAAGCTTCATCTGATCAAGTTTGATTCAAAGTGATTAGAGGACTGGAGCACCTCTCCTGTGTGTTTAAGGCCAGGTTGGATGGGACTTTGAGCAACCTGGTCTAGTGGAAGGTGTCCCTGCCCATGGCCTGGGGGTTGGAATAACATGACCTTTAGGGTCCCTTCCAACCCAAACTATTCTATGAAGTTTCCTGCCGGAGGTTCTCACTCCTCCTGGAGCCAAACTGGCATTCCTTCTCTTTAGAAATGGTTTAACAGATTGTATTCAAAATGCTATTCAGAGAGGCCTCTCAGCCAGCTCTCCTTTGGGTCTGGGATGCTTTCTCCCCTCACACCTCATTTAGGGTGTGCTCAGCAGGGCAGTGCTCAGCCCTGTTTGTTGTAACACCTGAATTGGTGCCTTGCTGCCAACCAAGGACTTCCACAATCCATTTACATAAAGGAAAATCTTTCTAATGAGGATTGATTCCTTCTTGTCCCTTCTGGTGAATGCTTCCTTCTGTGTGGCTGGAAGACAGGTCGGCAGGCTTCCATTTTTGAGAGAAGGCTTTAGGCTGGATTTGCAGCCCTGTATTGCAACTGCCTTGCTCTCAGGATGTCATCATTACTTTGCCACAGTTATAGTTTTTATGTGGATTGGCAGCAGCTTTTACATGCAGGCTGAACTTCATGGAGACCTAACTTTAAATGCACAGAATGAGAAAAATGCCTCCCTTGTAAGGCTCCTGCTGAGCTGATAACAGTCTAGAGGAAGACATCTATTTAAACAGAAATAAACATGCCTTAGGATGCTTGGATCCTGTTTTCAGCTTTATTAAGCTATTTTCAGCTTTATTAAGAATGCTGTGTTTAATTTTTCCAGCATTTCCAGCCCCATTAATTTAGTTTACACTGCATTTGGATCAATTAGTGCGCTTGATGATAATGCAGTATTTGCCTCTGCCTATTTAAAACAAGAGAAACAACAGGATGGATTTTCAGTGTATTAAAAGATCTGGAGTTCCTCCAAAGACTCTGATCAGTCCAAATGGTAAATCTCAGAGGCTGGCCAAGTGGAAAGAAAAGGTCCTTACTGGCTAACTACTTAGTGGATATATTTTTTTTTTCCCTCCAATGACTTCTCAAACCAGTTCTGTTAATTCTTCCCCCAGTCTGCATGTTCTCATGAAGGCTGCACTTAATAATACACACAAGTTAATAATAATAGAGGCAGAACCACAGAATGTTCAGCAAAAAAAGATGAAAGGGGGAAAAAAAAACCAACAAAGTGCTACAAAACTGCAAGGAAAGACTTCCTGATGTGATGTCAGTGCAGTTATAAACCAGTTGAGGTTGCATTCAGCTTTCTTCTTGTCAGTAAGCATCTTTACATTTTCTTCTTGGAGGTTAAAACACGTTGGGCTCAGGACAGTAGTGAAGGCAGCCTCTCCAAAGCTGTGCTGCATGATCGTGCTCCACACACAATCAGAATGCTAATATGTTAGATTTCAGCTCCACTGGATCTCTGCGGCCTGCTGGATGTCATAAAAGGGGCCCAAAATTCTTCTAAGTTTTCATGTTTCTCTTCTATTTTAGAGAAGTGCTTGCTATAAAAGACAAATGTGAGACATGAATTTTATTACAAGCTTTTTCAAATACCAAAGGATGCATTTAGTATTGTTTCAGGTCCATGTAACAACTGTTCCTGCCCTCTGCTCAAGGGCATTTGCAGTTCTTGATATAAAGCAGTGCTTGCTACAGTTGTGTTTGGGACATACACACTACTGAAGCACCAAGGTGCAGCATGTGAATTTTAGCTGGCAAAGTCTATGACTAAGATGATACAACTTGGAGAAACTACTTCTATTTATCTTTGCTGCAAAATTATTTTGGAGGTTGTCATATTGTATTACTGCACCGTGATCTTTTGCTTTTACTGAGTGAATAGTATCACATTTTGCTTGGATGTTTTGAGTGTTTACTGTTCCCAGGGGACATCTTGTTTATTTGTCTTCCTTCTGGTCTGTCACAACATTTTTGGTTTGATGCAGATTACTTACAAGTTTGCACATGATGAGTCTTGTAATCTCATTTCTTTCACCAAACTTCATATGCAGCTCTGAGAAATATTCCCATTTCACTGAAGTACTTCCTCAGTGGCACAATATAGATAAAAGTAGATATAAGTCACTGTAAAAATTGTATTGTGATGCTGGATTTGTTGATTTATTCAACAATAACAAAATACAAAGCAATAGGTGAACAACCTAGGCTGAATTCCCTTGAGTATCTGACTGATGCAGAAGCATCTTATTTCTTTTTGCTTCTTTTGGAAACAACAATAGTCAATTCTTCCCTAACTAGCTTTGTTCAGCTTCTTAATGTCTTAAATGAGTATTTAAATCCCCTGATCTTGGTCAATTAAGTAAATGGGGTTGTGGATGCTGAAAAAGCAGAGGTGGCTTTTAAATGGAAAAATAGCAAAATCCTGGTGTTACCTATATGTGAAACTCCACTGTACCAAAAGCTCCATCTTTACCTTACCAGATGTTTTTTGATGTTCTGCCAGCCCTGGAGAATTACTGTGCTGGTAATGCATCTTATAGACCACAACTGAAAAGGCTGAGGTGGAGATGTGGCAGCTTGCTGCAGCCGCGGCAGTCTGAGGAAGCTTGCTCTGTTGGTGTCCGCTGCCCCGTGGATGAATAGATGACTTCAGATCGAGCTGCCTTTCAGAGAGCAACCACAAAACCTTTGGGCTGTACTTTCCCGGGCAGTGGATTTCTCTCTGTAAAGACTTGGCACTGATGTCCATTACTTCCCTCAAGCCTCTCTAGTACCTGGCTGCTCTTAAGGTCTCTCTAGAGCTTTATCTTCTCCAGGCTGAACAACCCCAACTCTCATAGCCTGTCCCTGTAGGGGAGGTGCTCCAGCCCTCTGATTGTCTTTGTGACCCTCCTCTGGACCCACTCCAGCAGTTCTACATCCTTCTTGTGCTGCCGGCACCAGAACTGGATGCAGTGCTGCAGGTGGGGGTGTCATGAAAGTAGAGTGGGAGAATCACCACCCTTGTCCTGCTGGTCATGTTAATTTGGGTGCAGCCCAGAACCTGAGCTGTTCTCAGTACTATTCTGATACTCCCCTGCAATATACATCTGTATTACTATTTTAACTGCAACCATAACTGTCTGCTGTTCACAACTGGTTACACATGTGTTGAGAACTCTGTCTCTAGTCACAATACAGTAGTACTCATAGTGTAGTAATTTTACTGAGTAACTTTACTTAGTAATTTTACTGAGAGATTTTGTAAGGGAAAAATTAGAAAACAGTAACAAGGTAACAGTAGTCTGCATAAAGTTTCAGAGAGCATCTTTTGGCCACAATTTGACTTGTTTGAGCATCTTTTGGCCACAATTTGATTTGTTCTGTCAGTCTGCTGTACTGATGACTACTTGATGGCGGATCAGTGAAACCATACTTTTTTGAAGGTTAAACTTTCTTTGACTCTTTAAACAGAAGTGACTTATACTCAGCCATTCTCACTTCAAGATTTCAGGAGTTTTATGTTATTTTCACTTGAATGGAAAAGTGATTTCAAAAGGTTCCTTTACCCTTCCGGAGTCAACATGGTGAGGTAATAGAATGTTGAAGTACTTGTGGTGCTGCTGCTTTAATTTTCTTGTCTACCTGGTATTATTGGGTATGTTTTCAGGTTAGCATATGTGGAATTGGAAGCAGCCATGTCTTCACATATATACATATATACAAATAAACCTATTGTGTCTGGTACATGCCTCCATGCTACTGTGACAGGGTAGAGGGAATTAATGTGAGAAGATATTTAAAAATATTAACAGTTTATTAATATTAAATATTCAGAACTCGCATCATCCCGATCAACATTTAATAATAATAACAACAGGCTCTTTGCAACATTATGGAAACTATATACAGGCTATAATAGGATCCAGAGATAACTATTAAATATAAACATTAATTGAACTCAATTTAAGCTGGCAGAGAAGGCTTTGCGGTCAGTATACCGCTTGCGGCCAGTACGCCGCTTGCTCACTAGATGGACACAAGGAGCTACTTTCTGCTTAGGGCAGAAGGCAATTAATAATTACAAGAGGCTTTTAGCATTTACCCACAGAATTATATCTGACAGTACCCAAGGCAGGGTTGCTGTCGGTAGCCATCAGAGGCTTTAGAGTCTCCTCGGGCTTCTGGGGAAAGGAGGCAGACAATCTCTGGCCTGTTCCTGGCTCTCTGGACGATCTGTATTCTCTCCAGGGCTTCTGTCTGGGCAGAAGGCTTTCAGGTGCAGGGAGGATGTCTTGCGGCGTCACGCTGGCTGTGCAGGCCAAATGCATGGAGGTATCAGAGGCAGCAGGCACAGACACACCTTGGAATGGCAAAGGCGTCTGTGCTCCCTGCTGATCTGCTTTTATCCAATACAACCTGAGACCAATGGGCCTTTGGACACAGGATAGCCAATCAAATGACAGTTACTCAAGATTTGCCCATATTAGGTGAAACCACAGGCCTGCTTTACCCTTCTTTGGGCAGAACACAACCTTGCACAAGGCAACCCTGTGCATCTTGTTTACTGCAGGGTCTGGGCAGGCCACAGACCCCAGACTTAGTGGCTCCAGGCTCTTTGTCCCTTTTCCCCTGGTTGCTCTCCCCAAAACAGCAGGAGGGAGAGCAGAAAAACATGCCTGGGCAAACCAGGAGAGGTACAAACCCAATTTGACCTGCCTAGGCCTACCACGACAGCTACCCATCTCTATCTTGTCCTTTCTGTGAGAAGTATGCTTTGGTGTTAAGTGGGCTGTCATTTCCATGCTTAGGCTGTCATTCCATATGCTTAGGATGCTCTGGTTTCCATGGAAAGGGATGAAGGCTGGATATTACATGACAGAATATCCTATAGTGCCTATATTTTCTGACCTCAGATGATTTTCTGAGTCACGGTGCACCATTGCTGTATTTCCCATACCCAATGAGTGATGTTTTAACGTGGACAAGAGTACCAAAGTTTTGTGCTCTTGCATTGCCAAGTGTGTTCTCTTCTAGCATCATTTACATCGGATAGATAAAATAAACATGACCTGAAGTAGTTTAGTTTCCTTTCCAGTTCAGATTCTGCTTGTTCAGTGTTGAAATATTTGAAGATGTCTTTGTATCAGTGCATCAATGTAATAATTTTCTGTCTATCTTCATGTATTTTCTCTGTAGCTGTTTGCTGCTGCTTGATCCCCTGTATTTTAGGTGCATTAATCGTCACAGAAGTCACTCCTACCCTTTGCCACCTGTCTCAAAGAACACATCCCTTGTGGCATTCATTTGCTACTTCTTTCAACCTGATGCTTGTAGATAGAATATTTTTTTTTCTGAAACTTTTTTTAGAACAAATATTTCAGTGAAACCTATTGAAGTGACATGAGGGGGCTAAGATTGTGTTTTATAAAGCAAATAGCTCATGTCCAGCATCTCATCCACCAGTACCCCTAATAATAGCTAATGATTAAATGAATCTTACCTTCTTTCATACCACAACTGACATAGGGAAGGATTTTCACAGATCAGGTTGTGTAACTGTGACTTTGTCTTCTTTAGATCACTTCTTAAGCTGTATTGTTAGTATGATGTCTGCCAGGGACTGCTCAGTGCTTTGACTGCAAGGTGCCTGTGGTGGATCCCCAGAATGTTAATCTCAGGGTACTGTGAAACATACAGACATGGTTTTCCTGGGGTTGAATCAGGGAATATTGTAATTAATTTGGGTTCATCCTGTTGTAAAAGCTTCCAACACAAAGTGAAAAATTTACCATTTTTTGGTCAGGCTGTGACTGAAATGGGATGGAGGCCAATCTCCGCCAAGCCAAAGGCTGGATTTAATTTTATGAAAGGCGTTTTAATATTAGAATTTATTGCAATTCTTATCTACAAACAGTCTTGTAATTCCTAAGCACTTTGGGATGCATAACTGGGACAATTTTTGTGCACAACCAAACGTGTGTAAGACTATCTATGGTATATACATGATCAAGTCTGCTAAGAGCAGGCAAAGCTATTTGTTGTTATGCGGCGAAGAGTGATGTTATGAGCAAGTAGAAGTGTGTGCTACAACAAACATTAATGCCACAGCTTTGGCAGTTTCCCACACAGCATTTAATGGGTATGAAGCAGTTTAGTCACGAGATCAGGGAACTGATACATCTGTTAAGAGCAATGCATTTTATGCACCATAAAATTAAATGTTGCATTGCCAAGCGTTATAGCAAGAATTCTTGCAGACAGTTTTTGCAAACGAAACATTGTAAAATGATATTGTAAGAAGGTGGTGCTGGAAATCTGTTTGGGAAACATATTCCATTAGGAATGCACACTGTACTTGATGGGTGGATTGCAGCTGCCATTTATGGTGCTTTATTGTCTCTGCATTAAGAATATTCCGTGTGCTGGTAGCAGCCTAAAGCATGAGAAGGATATTTCACATTTATGTTGAACCTTATCATTCTAAATGAATCCCAAGTACTGAAAAAATGGATATGGCATATGTTCTGTGATGCTGCTGAAGTGCTGTTATCAGGTTATGAAGCAAACAAAAGCTGTCTGGAATGTTTTGTGAGCATCGGGGAAGAAAATTTTTGGCCAGACAATACCAGGTTTTAAGTACTGCACATTTGAAAAGTCCCAGCACTTTGAGGCGTGTTTGAGCAAGTGGTAGAGATTTTTCACTGCTTTGAGTTCTTGAAGCACATGAATCATAGAACCAGTCAAGGTTGGAAGGGACCATATGAATCATCTAGTTCCAACCCTCCTGCTGTGGATGGGCACACCTCACACTAGATCAGGCTGTCCAGAACCTCATCCAACCTGGCCTTAAACACCTCCAGGTATAAGGCTTCCACCACCTCCCTGGACAGCCTGTTCCAGGGTCTCACCACCCTCATGGTGAAGAACTTCTTCCTAGTATGCAGTCTGAATCTACCCATTTCTAGCTTTGTTCCATTTCCCCTAGTCCTCTCCCTACCTGACAACCTAAAAGGTGCCTCCCCAGCTTTCAGATACTGAAAAAGCCACAGTAAGGTCACCTTGGAGGCTTCTCCTCTCCAGACTAAACAACCCCAACTCTTCTCATAGCAGAGCAGCTCCAGCCCTGTGATCATCCTCATGACTCTTCTCTGGACACCTTCCAGCACATCCATATCCCATATGACACTGTGATGGGCCCCATGCATCAAGTTATGATGTGTGCTTATGTGGAATCATGGAAGTGAGATTTGTGGCCAAGGCAGCATTGCTCTGTGAGAAGCAGTTGAGGATCCATGTTTCATTTTCCTTTCCCTTTACCATTTCTTACACTATCCACAGAGTTCTCTACAGAGAAGAAATAGCAGAGTGTTGTGCATGGTCTCTAGTATTAGAATGTTTACGTGGCCTTCCAGTATCTGAAGGGGGGCTGCAAGAAAGTTGGGGAGGGGCAGGGACTTTTTAGGCTGTCAGTTAGTGATAGGACTAGAGGGAGTGGATCAAAACTAGAGGAGGGAAGATTTAGAATTAGACGTTAGGAAGAAGTTCTTCACCATAAGGGTGGTGAGACCCTGGAACAGGTTACCCAGGGAGGTGTTGTAAGCCTCATCCCTGAATATTTTTAAGACCAGGCTGGATGTGGCTGTGGGCAAGTTGATCTAGTGGAAAATGTCCCAGTCCATGGCACAGAGGTTGGAACTAGATGATCATTGAAGTACCTTCCAACCCTGACAACTCTGTGATATGTGTGTATGTAAGTACACAAGTCAGCAGCATCGTCTTAAAAGCTGTAACAGAGATGTACTCCTTAGAGTCTTGTAGCTTAAGAATTGAAGGGGTAAATTTTTAGTCACAGTGTAAATTGATATAGGTTTACTAATTGACAGGAGCAGAGGGTATGCCCCCTTGGGTTTCTGAAATACTCTTGGCACAGTCAAAGATTATACACACAAAGATTGTATTTGCTTTTCTGCACTTACTTGTTAGATGTGTTCTTTATTAATCTATATTTCTGTAGTTAAGTCTGCTCTGAAGAACTGCCTGGCAGGTTAAGGTTCTTAACACGTCTTCCTCGCTGGGGGGTTGTAAGGCTTAATTGTTCATAATGTGTAAAAGCTTGAGATGAAAAGATTTATGTGAAAGCAACACATTATGATGATTATAAGGCTGATGGTGATGCATATCACACCTGCTGTCACACCACCTTGAGCAAAAGCAGTCTCTGCCTTTAGACTGAAATTTCTGTGTAACACTGAGAACAATCTCACTTTTCAGGGCTTCTTTTTTTTCCTCTGTTGAAAAATCTGATGGCTCTCTCACATAAGTCAAAATGTTTGAGTGTGTTCTCTTCTGGATGAGCCTTGCACTTCAGGATGAAATGTAGTTGCTGAGATTGTTTTATGGAAATGCAGATTTTGAGGTGACCATAGAATCATGGAATCATAGAGTCATAGAACGGTTTGGTTGTAAGAGTCCTCTAAAAGTCATCCAGCCCAATCCCCCTGCAACAAACAGGGACATCCTCCAATACAGCAGGTTACTTAAACTCTTCTGAAGCCTGACGTTGAGTATCTTCAGGGATGAGACCTCAACTACCTCCCTGGGCAACCTGTTGCAGTGTTCCGGTACCCTCATGGTACAGAACTTGTTCTTCACATCCAATCTAAATCTACTCTGCTCTCATTTCAAACCATTGCCCTTATCCTTTCCCTGCAGGCCTTTGCAAACAGTCCTTCTGCAGCCTTCTTGCAGGCCCCTACCGCGCCCAAGCAGGCTGCTGTTAGGTCTCCCTGGAGCCTTCAGCAGACTGAACCACCCCAGCTCTTTTAGCCTGTCATTGTAGCAGAGCTACTCCAGCCCCTGATCATGTTTGTGGCTCTCCTCTGGACCCATTGCAGAGCCCTCAACACAGGAAGGATATGGCATTTGCTGCTGGGAAAATGAAAATAATTGCTAAACATCTGCCTTTTTCTTACTTTCCTCCCCGCCCCCCCCAGCCCCTTTCTTTTCCCCCTTAGATACTCTGCTTTTGTGGTAATATTTTAGTTACTGAAAAGCTTTTTAATTTAAAAGGCAGATAAGAACTGATACTAATTGTGTCCTATTAATAGTTATTTGCATTCTCTTTTTCATCCAACAAATGCCAAGGTCAGAAGTGTAGTAGAAGAGTGCAGAAGTTACCCAGGCCTAAGAGAATCCATTATTTAATGTGGTATGTTTTAGCAGTGTGCTCGGATCTCTTCCCCATCTCTCCAACCCCACTTCATTGTTTTCTTTGTTATTCTTTCCCTTCTATAAACTTGATTTGAATGAGAAAGAACACTCTGGGGCATTGCTGATGGGATACAGGGCTTTTCATCTCTTGATTGCCTTCTTGGCAGTGTCTTTAGTGAATTCAGACCTTTATCTGTTAGAGACTGCAAGGTAAACTAGATTTTGTAAATTGAGATTAACTGCTAATTCTGTTCCTTAGCAGGAAAAGGTCTCTATCAAACATGGCATCTCTCTTGATAAAGAATGAGGGCTGGACAGGTATTGTGGGTGAGCTCTGAAACATTCAGTACTGAAGTCTTTCCTCTTGTGTAGTCAGAGTGCTCTGATCCCTGGGACTGACAATTCCCATCCTTCTGGTGTTGGTCAATAGAATGTAATCATGCTTTGAACAAGGCTTTTTGTTTTGGGTGGAGAGTCTTGGCAGAATGATTTAAAAGGTGATGCAAAAGGCTGTTAGGGTTTTCAGAGACACCTCTGTAGCCCCTACTTGCAGCATACCATTAAGTGTAGCATTAAGACGAGAGAAACCTAAATTTTAGTGTGCTTGTTTAAAGATGCACTGCTTAAGGTCTCTTAATGTCTTCAGAAGTTATTTGTCATTACACAGCCTTCAACCAGACCAAAAAATCCCGCTGCCATTTTATTTCCAGCTTTCTTCTTCTCCCTCCCAGCAATGTCACCTTCAGATAGCTAAGTGCTATCAATAATTCCTTGATTTACTATTGCATTTTTTGTGCAGCTATCAAAACGAGGATTTATTTTCCTTTTCAATTGTTGTGCTTGCAGTAAGGTGCCAGCAACCTTCAAAAAAAAAAAAAAAAAGTTGCTGAATGTAACACTTCAGAGACTGTGACTGCAGGCAAGCAGCACACTCGCTTCCAGCCACCACTGAAAATGCTTTCTTAAAGCTCCTATACAATTTCAACAAATTGTGTTCCTCATACAAGGAATTACCACGACATTAGGGTTTATTAACATTTTAGACATTTCATTTTTTGACAGCCTACTCAACATTCTGGTGTTTTTAATGACACATGATTTATTGGAGGATGCTAGGTAATTTTCATTACAGGATGTTAGGGGTTTGAAGGGACCTCTGGAGATCTTTGAGTCCAACACCCCAGCCAGAGCAGGACCATAGAATCTAGTGCAGGTCACACAGGAACACATCCAGATAGGACTGGAAAGTCTGTAGATAAGGAGACACCACAGCCTCCCAGAGGAGCCTGTTCCAGTGCTCTGTGACTCTTACAGCCAAATTGTTCTTCCTCGTGTTGAGGTGGAACTTCCTGTGCTGCAGTTTCCATCTATTGCCCCTTGTCCTGTTCCAGGACACCAAGTGAGGGGAGGCTGTCCCTGTCCCTTCCTTCTTGACACCCCAGCCCTCAGATATTTATAGACATTGATGAGATCCCCTGTCAGCCTTCTCTCCACGCTAAACAGCCCCAGGGCTCCGAGGTTCATTGGGCAGTGCTCCAGTCCCTTCAGCATCCTTGTAGCCTTCCCTTGGACTTTCTCTAGCCAGATCTTTGTCCCTCTTGAACTGGGGATCCCAACACTGGATGCAGTATTCCAAGTAGGGCCTCATTAGGGCAGAGTAGAGCAGGAGGAGTACCTCCCTCGATCTGCTGGACACACTCTTCTTAATGCACCCCATTAAGTGATACAGAGTAAATCTTTCAAACTGAGGCAGTATGTTACTTACAGGTAAATAAAATTCATGCTTTATTGATAAAGGTGCCTACCAGTGCCACAGGGCAAAGCAAGAGGAGCGAATTTGAATGCCCCTTAGATGAGAGGAGAATCCAGCTAGTCTTGTGCTGAACGCATCCGTGGAGTGCGTTTGTGTGGAGTTGAAGGCTGGGATCAAAGAACTGTAAAACACAGCTAGAAAACTATTTTTTCTGTGTCTGCATCTTCCCTGTACTGTACTGAGGTCAAACAGACCTGAGATTGCATCTCCTTTTCATTGAATTCAGGCTTTTTTTTCCCCAGTGAGTTTGATGGGATTGGAATCAAGGTCTTTCTAAAGTTGTAATAATAGATCAGACAAGGGAAAATGTTTCTATTGTGCCTCTGGAACACACTTCTTTATCCTTAAATTAAGACTGATTAAGCGTAACTGATTTCTAAAGAAACTGTGAGCCGCATTACTGCAGCTAAGTGGAAGGAGGTCAGAAGTTTCACATCCTCCCTTTCTTGCTTTGCGATGATTACAGGTTTTTTAGTAAAGCGTTTTTCTCTCCTGATTTGTTTTGATAACTCGGGTGAATTTAAAACACCCGACGCTTTAAGTGTTATGTTTCTGCAGAGAAATTATTCTGTACCCATTTGTTAAAAAAACCCAAACAAACAAAGGAAAACGGAAGCATAGTAAGCAGACGGATGCGATGTGAAGTCAAACCCCGGTAATCTGTTGCGTCGTGTCATTTCTCAAAGCAAATGTAGTCTGGTTTTACAGTCGTAACCGTTGGCTGGGATTTTGAATGATGAATGTTCCGTTGGGTCTTGGAAGAAACCTTCTGCCCTGTTTTGTCGTGCTCAGTATTAGGTTCCTAGGCAGACAGCTGCAGCTGGCTTAAAATGGTGCACTAAAAATATTGAAGAGTCTAGCCTTGAGGAAGCAGGGCAGTAAAATGGCAACAAGAATATTTAGAGCGGATTCATCTGGGGATGGGAGAGATGCTTTCGAAAGTGTAATATATCACAGGACAAATTTTATTATATTACTTTTGTCTCTTAGTGCCTCTATTGATCTTTTTCATACGCATTTCAGAAAATTGTCACATATCTGTCCTCGGAGCTATAAACCAGGCTTGACATCAGCAAGTGTTTCATATATGTCTTTTTAGCAATAAAGTGGAATGGTCAGATTCTGTCCATACAGTGTGTTTTCTGAGTTAAGTTAATGAAATACAGCTTGTTTGTACATGAGGCAGGATTTTTTTGAGGTGAAAATGTATCGATCGAGGTGCATAGCTTACACATGTGAGGGGAAGTTCCATTATTGGGCTAATACAAAGGAAATAATTAGTATTTATCACTGTGAGTCATTGTACTAATTTTAAGGAGCTGATGGTTCATTTTTCAAAAAAATTTCAGCATTCCCAGCCAAAGAGCACTTGAGCCCACCCTGAAAGCTCCCAGATGAATGGCCTGCTCCTTAAGTGCAAATGGCCACAGCCTGATTACCTATCAGTCAAGCGAAACACCAAGAGAATTTGGCATTGCACAGCACCAAAGAAAGAACCCACTGCTAGGAGGGGAACTAGGACTTCAGTGCCTTATGAGATGTCATGGAATCATAGCATGGTTTGAGTTGGAAGGGACCTTCAAAGGTCATCCAGTCCAACCCCCATGCAGTCAGCAGGGACATCCTCCACTAGAGCAGCTTGCTCAGAGCAAGCCTTGTTGAGCCTGACCTTAAATAGCTCCAGGGATGGGGCCACCTCCCTGGGCAACCTGTTGCAGTGTTCCAGCACCTTCATGGTGCAGAACTTGTTCCTCACATCCAATCTAAATCTGCTCTACTCTCATTTTGAATGATTGTCCCCTGTTCTGTCACTGCTAGGCCTTTGCCAACAACCCCCCTGCAGCATTCTTGCAGCCCCTTCAGGTACCAGAAGGCCTCTGTCTGGAGCCTTCTCTTGTCCAGGCTGAACAACCCCACCTCTCTCAGCCTGTCCTGGTAGCTAGGGCTGCTCCAACCCCTTGATCGTTTTCATGGATCTCCACAGGGGAGCATCAGATCCATGTCCTTGCTGTGTTGAGGGCTCCAGATCTGGACACAGTAGCACAGGCGAGGTCTCACCAGAGCAGAACAGAGGGGCAGAATCTCCTCTCTCTATCGCTGGCCACACTGCTTTTGACGCAGCCTAGGCAGCCATTGGCCTTCTGGGCTGCAAGTGTGCACTGTTGGCTCACGTCCAGCATAAGCTTAACCTTCCAAATTTACCCTAATTTTGCAAGTGCTATGTGACAGAGCACTGGATACTTGAAAGGATTCACTGCCACATCTGCTAAAATTTCCTAGCAATGAATTACAATATAGGTTTCTCACTTACATAGCATGCAGATACATGCACACATACAAACTCACATACAGGACCTATGACTGTGTCTGATCTCTCTAACATCATAATTACTGACATATTAATTATACTTTATCATCCTTTCAGGTACATTTCTGCGTGGCTCTTTTCCCTTCTTTACTCTCCCTTTGCATTGCTTCCTGAATCTGAAATAATTCCTTCATGCTTTTCTGAGTGCTTTGGAAAAAAAAAAATCTTAATTCAGAGTTCATTGATCTTTGCTGAGACTGATCTCTAAGCAGTAGTTTTGTACTACCAGGATTTGGAATTGTCACTGCACTAGACAGCCATTATGCTAATTACATTTATAAAGTACCTCTTATATGCACGATCTCTAGAAATATAAATTTGGAATAGTACTTTACAATCACTTGTTAGGAAACCTGAGATTTTATGGGCTCTTCCTGAACTCATGCACACCACACATAAAGTCTGAAATATAAATTAGGTCGTAAGCCACCCACAAAGGTGATCAACTGCCCAGCTAAGGATTCGTCTTCCAGTCTCAGATGTGTTTGCCTCCTGACTGCCAGACCGACCTGCGTTCCCCTTTCCTGCTCCGACATGTGGGATGAAAATTTTCCAGGACAATTCTTTTACCCAAAGTTCGCTTCTGACAGATTTGTCCTTCTCTGACTCCAGCCAGCTGTAACAGGACTCTGGTGGCATTTGGCAGACTTTGTATTAAATAAGTTGCACCCTGTATCCAAGGGATGTAGTTCACTGAACCAAGAAGAGTTGTGCACTCTTATAGATGATAGTGTCACACTTGAGTACAGAGAAAAAGAGCAAAACCTCTGCTGCTCCTTTATTTTGTTTGTGTGCTTTCTCCTTACTTTCTCAGCTGTCCTCTAAACCTGTCTGAGCAACTGGTACCATTTGATTATTCAGGTAACTGGCTCACACAGTTGGATTGTTATCAATTGCGACCTTGTGCGTACTTGGCTGAGTAAATTCAATCAGCTAATGAAATTGTGGTCTTTCCATCAATTGGTTATCAAATTGCTCATATGGTTCAGCTAGCCCAGCTCTTCCAAAGCTGCACAGTTTTGTTTACCCAGGCACTCTGTGCCTGACATCCTCCTTGCTTTCTTGAATGTCTCTGTTTTTTTCACTTGACGTGCATGTAGTCTTTGAGTCTGGCCAAATACCAGTGGGCTTCACGGTCATTTTACTGACCACCCTGTTGAAAAATCAGTAAAAAAAGCAGTGCCAAAGTACAGGAGAAGCTAATATGCTACCACGTGTAGCAATCTCCTGCTGGTTTAGAGGGCGAACAGAGGTGATGTCAAGGGAGGATGGTGCTTGCTGAAGCAGTGACCAGGAGAGGCTGTGGTTTATATTTTGGGTAGGGAACTTACCTGCAGAGTTGTATTTCAGGAAGGTCTTTATATGATAAAGGCTTTTATTTTGGAGGAAGAAATCTGTTAGCATTACAGAGATCTCTTCACTTTGGCAGAGGCCTTCTGAAGTCAATCAATTCTGTTTCTTTTACATGTGGAATAAGACTCTTTAACGATGGAGGTTTACCCTCATAGACTTCACTCTAATGGCATCTTCACTTAATTTTCCTGCTAAAACATTTATTGCAAATTCAGTAGCCACTCTTCTTTTTAACAAGGCTGCCAACCTGCAAATCATTCCAGAGATGATATCTATTCATGGGAATACATTAGCAAAATCAAAATATGATCCAACCATGATTTATCTTTCCTGCGGTAGCTTTCTCTGAGCAGGAGGGGGTCTGCGGTCAAGGTTTACAACTGCTTAGTCTTGTGGGACTGCTGGGTCCTTAGATGCCCACTCCTCCTCAAACACAGGTTTGATTTTGAAGGGTCTAAACCACAGTGGAAGTCTAGACCCTGCAGCCCGTAAGATGTGTAACAAAGCATAAGCAGAAAAGCAGGCATTTTCCTGAGTGCGTGGGCACTCAACCGAATTTGCTATTCAGTCCCTGAGTTGCTCCCTGTTGGGTGCTCTTGTCCAGAAGGCACAGGTACAGAAGTGATGTAAAGATTTCCCTTAATTAATGTCTTCTGCTAAGGGTGTAAAGGAAAAGTCTCATTGTTGGAAATGAATGAATTTTGATAAAATGTCCTAAAGGACTTCAGCCAGAGGCAGGACTATTAGATAAAATAGCTCAAATAAGTGAAATTTAGTAAAATTGCTGGCAATTGAAACTGAGTTCCTATTATTAGATATATTGGGCATTCTTAAAATTCAGAGTAGTGCTACCAGTATTGCATATAATACAGAGGCCTCCTTTTTCTAGCTGTTAAGGACAGCAGTAGCCTTTAGACAATTTTGATTTTGTAGCTGTATGCTGAGATTTGTGGTTCTGATGTTCCTGCGAGGCTATGATGCAGGAACTGGAAGGTTTGTAGAAAGACCATCGGAGGAAGAGCAGGATGTAATGGGGTGATGGTAATTAATTAATGTGAGATGATATTTAAAAATATTAACAGTTTATTAATATTAAACATTCAGAACTCGCATCACCCCGATCACCATTTAATAATAATATTAACAGGCTCTTTGCAACATTATGGAAACTATGTACAGTCTATAATAGGATCCAGAGATAACTATTAAATATAAACATTAATTGAACTAGATTTAAGCTGGCAGAGAAGGCTTTGTGGCCAGTACGC
>VWYK01117367.1:9413-46152 GCA_013399775.1 Semnornis frantzii | reverse complement strand
CCTTTTCCCCTGGTTGCTCTCCCCGAAACAGCAGGTGGGAGAGCAAAAAACATGCCTGGGCAAACCAGGAGAGGTACAAGCCCAATTTGGCCTGCCTAGGCCTGCCACGACTCAGGAGAATTCTGACACTCTTCCTTGGGGTTTTCTTGTCTTCCATAAAAATGTAAGAATGAACCACCTTCCTCAAATCCACCAAAACCTGAGCCACAAAGGCAAGCACGGTTGGGCTGCATCACAGAGGATGCTTCTGTAAAACCTGAAAAGGAGACCTGAATTCTTTCCTTCTGCAACTATCACCCTTCTCCTCCAACATCCACATAAAAAGCTAGTGCCTGGCTGACTCCTCATGCACTGGGCAGTACAGAGTGCCTTCTCACAGACACCTCCTCAGGGTGTCCCTGCACTCATATTGTTGGAGTTTTTAAGTTGTTAGACATAAAGGACAGAGGAATTTCCAAGTGCTCCATAAGGAAGTGCTAACACATTAGGATACACATGTAGGAGGTGTGTTTTGATAGAGATCTAAGGAAGGAATAGAAAGATAAGAGAGCTTTGAGCTGTGGCAGGCATCCCAGTCTTTCTCTCCCAGATGTGAATGTCATGCTTGGCTGTGCCTGTAGATCTCAAGACCTGGCTGCTGTGCTGACATAACACAGTTTTTTCCACTAATGGGAAAATCTTTACATGGCCAGCCCTGTCTCATAAACCTTAATCTTAAAACAGAAGAAAACACCAACTTACTGTGCAGCGCTAGGAGCAGGATTTGCTGTTTGAAGCAGATATTTCGCAGTAGTAAGCCGATAGCGCTGGTTTGAGTGCATAAGGGAGAACTTTAACTAAAGCTGTCTTGTCTGCCCATCCCATTCAGCTCTACCAAATTCTAGTCCACATGCTGTAGTAAACAAACCTGAGCAGTTCTTTCCCAATGCAAAATGGCATGTGTTGTGGATAAACTGTTTGCCATTTAGCCAATAATTTCTTTTTTATGCCCTATATACTGCACCACAAATTCTAGCTCTTCTTGTGTCTTGAATCAGTGTGTTACTACATCATGAAAGTCTCTGGTTACTCTTGATTTCAAAACACAGAAAATACAGCTGAAGGATTTAACTTGCTTAACCTTCATGACAATGCTGGGACTAGAAATAAACAAAGACTCTTTCAGGAGCTCCAGAGGGCATCTTTTGAGTCTCATCATGGTTTCCATGCGGTTTCCAGCTTCGTCTCATACTGATACTTTCAGCTTGCTGCACAGACATCCTTCGCTACAAATGTTTATGCAAAGTATTGCAAAATGCTACTCTTAAGCCATATTCTTGTTTTTCAGCAGTAGAGACTAAGAGAAACTGACTGGTTTCAAATCAGATATAGAATCACAGAATCAGTGAGTGTTGGAAGGGACCACAAGGATCACCTAGTTCCAACCCTCCTGCCATGGGCAGGGACACCTCACACTAGATCAGGCTGGCTAGAGCCTCGTTCAGCCTGGCCTTAAACACCTCCGGGTGTTTTGACCACCTCCCTGGGCAATCCATTCCAGGGTCTTGCCATCCTCATGGTGAAGAACTTCTCCCTAACATCCAGTCTGAATCTACCCATTTTTAGCTTTGTTCCATTCCCCTCAGTCCCATCACTACCTGACACCCTAAAAAGTCCCTCCCCAGCTTTCTCGTAGGCCCCCTTAGGATACTGAAAGGTTACAATAATATATTTCAGAAGGCTCCTGTATGAAGTGTGTGATAGATGAGCAGGGAGTAGTCCTGGGTGTGCTTTCTCCATGCCACTGCCTTGCACCAGGTGCAGGAAGGTTTATGGCCTGCTGCCATGTTCTCTAAACCACTTCAGCTGGCCCCCTTCATAAAACAATATGGTGTGCTATGAATGATGTCTTTAGGGTGAGGCAGAGCCGTCTATCAGTTCAGTCAAAGATATGATGTCCTTTTTTCCCCTAACTGGTTAACAATTGCAAAAGAGTCTTTTTAAATGCCTAGCACTTTATTCACTTTATTTTTCCTTTTAGTGCATTGGAAAATAAATCTCAGACATTTCTTCTGTTATCTAGCACTTTAAGCCTTTTCATAGCATTTGTAACATCTCTTTGCCAACACTCCATCTGTGATTTTAGCTCGCAGGAAACACTTTGCAGTTCTGTTATTAGTTTAGATGCAGAGAGCTGCTACTTAAATATTAATTGTAACTTCCCTTGGAAGTGCAGTCAAACCCACTGAGTAACTTATAAAGCTCAACAAATATCTAGGAGAGTGTAGTGCCTGCTGGTGCTCTTAGCAAAGGTCTGAGTTAACAGTACTGAGTAGACCATGTCCTGATGCTTGCAATTTCCTTTCCTCTTCTTACCTGTATGCACATAGCAGAAAGAAAGAAAGAAAACATTAAACTGCAAGCACGCTTCTTGCACAGATAGTAGACATCCTGCTAAAACTGCTAGGAGCGAGAGGAAGACAACAAAGTGCTTGCAGGAAAAGCTATGAGATATATCAGTTGTTTCAAATCCCAGTCACTGGACAAACACTTCTAAAGGACTTGTGTACTGCTCTGTCAGATGAGGGCTGTTGTCTTGTTCTGGAACCCCTATTACAGGAAAGAAATAGACATGTTGGAGCATGTCCAGAGAAGGGTCACAAGTATGATCAGAGGACTGGAGCCTATGAAGACTGAGAGTTGCAGTTGTTCAGTCTGGAGAAGAGAAGGCTCTGAGGAGACCTTATTGTGGCCTTCCAGTATCTGAAGGGGGGGTACAGGAGAGCTGGGGAGGGGCTTTTTAGGAGGTCATGTAGTGATAGGACTAGGGGGAATGGATCCAAGCTAGAGGAGCGGAGATTCAGATTGGATGTTAGGAAGAAGTTCTTCACCACAAGAGTGGTGAGACACTGGAACAGGTTGCCCAGGGAGGTGTTAGAGGCCCCATCTCTGGAGATTTGTAAGGCTGAATTGGATGGGGCTCTGGGCAGCCTGGTCTAGTGTGAGGTATCCCTGCATATGGCAAGGGAATTGAAACTGAGACTGATCTTAGAGGTCCCTTCCAACCCTGACAATTCTGTGATGAATCTGTGCAGCCTGTTTTCTGTGGATCACCAGAGCATTGTAATTGAAATACTCCTGTGGAGTATAATTGGGAGATCATCCCCATTAAAACTGTACATTGTGCTTTCCCCTCTCTTCCACCAGATGGTTATTAATCTTTTATTGGTGAGATGAGTTGCCTGCGGTGTAATCCAAGAGTTTTCCTTGTGTCATTTAAGTGAGTTACAGCTCTTTTCATTTGCAGGGGGACTGGATTCTAAGTTGAATTCTGTTAACAGCTCAGAATTTAGATGCTTTCTAGTATCTTGCAAATGTATAATAAATGAAAAGAAAAAAAAAAAGTTATCCACACATTTATTTTCTTTTTCAGCATTCTGTGAAGAAGGATGCAGATATGGTGGAACTTGCATAGCCCCTAACAAATGTGTCTGCCCTTCTGGATTCACAGGAAGTCATTGTGAGAAAGGTAAAGCTTTGCTGAAACACATCTTTTGTGGTAATGAGAAATAGACCATGCTGAAGTATGAAACCATTACTTTGCATTCATTCATTCTGCTTGATATGTTCTCTCCCTTGAAGATATGACTGCTCCATAGCTGCTTTTTGCTAACTCAAAGCTAGTCTGGAAAGTTTTAAGCAGGGTTGCATTTGCTTCCAATGGACACATTTAGTCAGTCAGATGGGAGGGCAAATCAAAAATATTTTATTCCACCAATTTCCCGTGATGGAACCTCCAGGTTACTTTTTGCTTTTTTCTGAGTCTGTTGTGCAAATTAGACTGGAATTTGGATCCTTGGTTTTCATTTGAAGTTATTGAATTCTTAAGATTTGATTTAAGTCCCTGAGGCCATCATTTTTCACAGAATCACCTGTTCAAATTTATCTTACTGCTGATGATTTCATTCTGCCTTTGCACAGACTTTTTTCTGTTTCAAGATTTGCTTCTGTCAGCCCCATAGCTTCAGCTCTCTGCTTGTTTCACAAAGATCTCGCTCCTTGTCTGCCTTAAATGAGAATAATGGGATCCGTGTAGGGCTCTGATTAGGTTCTTTGTACAACAGATGCAGGATTTTATTTTGATTGATATTTATTGAGTTTGCATTTCATTTAAATAATGACAGAGGTTTTTTGTGTTACTCGTTTGCTAATAAACATTTCGCCCTTTAATGGTGGAAATAAAGTGGATTATTCATGCAGATTGCGTGATGCTGCTATGGGTAAGATGATAACTGATGAGGATTTGAAGGAATTAAAAAAAAAAAAACCCAAACCCAAGAAATAGCTGTTAAAGGCTGAGTTGAATCACTGGAACTACTTGTTCCAGGAGATTGTTTCTTTGTCTGGAGCGGTGTCTGCTTAATACATGACTCTTGTAGTGTAAAACAAAGTAACTTAAGTGCCAGCTGTCAGCAAATCTTTTTGAGTAGCTTCTGAAAACTGTTGAAGGTTTTTGTGGGTGTGCTCAAATCACTGCATACTAAAATCCCACAGTTAATAATTGTCAACATTGTTTCTAATTATTCAAGAATGAAGTAGGATGTTAATATTTTTGTATCATCTTGAATAAATTTGAGTCCTGTATCTTTTTTTTTTTTTCCTTAACCTTAGGGTTATTTGTTTTAAGTAGAAAAAAGCTCCCAAGCCTCCTGACATTCAGCAGCAAGCATGGGGAAGTAATACAAGAAGTTACTGCCTCAGAGACCCATCTACTAGAGCTCCCCAACTTCTAATTCTTCCTGCTAGTTAACCCTCTCCCATGTAGAATCTACTAATTCCTTTGGAAAAGATCTGTAATTCAAAGGGAAAAATACACTCAGAGGGGTGCAGGATGCCAACAATGTGCTCTGTGTGTGTGAAAATATGGTGCTGCAAACCCAGCAACCACCTTGCCCAAAGGTGCCCTGCCTACCCAGGGTGCCAGTGGCTCTCAGCTCTACTGCAAATGTTTCGTTCACCCCAGAATCTTAAAACTGCCTTTTTTCCCCTCCTTTTTTTCCATATAACTGTAAGGGGACTTTCATAACTAGAACACAAAGTCTATAAACTGTTGAAGTGATGGTTTAAAATTGATAAATGGGCAACATAACTGTTGTTGGCTCCTCTGTTTTTCATGTCTTTTGTATTGCTGTGGTTTACAAAATGAGTTAGCGCAGCAAGTAAAGGAAACAAGGCAGGTGTGGTACTCTCATTATTTCAAGAAATTTAGAGGCAGGTATCAGAAGGAGCTAGCTTCTGTGTGTAAAATCTATACGACTTGAACCAGAAAGAAGTTGTGGGTTTTTTCCTTTGAAGATGCACAGGGTTTACCAGCATGCTACAGACCATGGTGTGTCTGTATAGTGTCTGGTGTATAGTGGTGGTAATATTGAGGAACTGTGGAGCTTGGTTTGAGAATGAATAGGGCTTTGAATATGAGAAGCTGTCACGTTTCAGTGGTCAGAGGTTTTGAAAACTCCAACAGATACACATCATATCATGTGCATATTTCAGTGGCTAAGGGATTATCAGATCTCTATGAGAACAGGGTCAGCCTTCTGAAGGTGCACGTCCAGGAAAACCTGAATGTTCAGAGTAGAAAGGGGATGAGCTGCACTTGAAGCAGGCTTCCCTTTGCTTCTCTGCTTGCTCACAGGATCACAGAATGATATGAGTTGGAATTGACCTCTGAAGATCATCTAGACCAATCTCCCTACTAGGTTCCCCTAAAGCATGTTGCGCAGCATCCAGGTGGGTTTTCAGTGACTCCAGGGATGGAGACTACCACCTCTCTGGGCAGCCTGTTCCAGTGTTCTCTGTCACCCTCAAAGTAAAGAAGTTTCTCCTCATGTTCAGATGGAACTTCCTATGTTCCATTAAAGTTTGTACTCCTTGAAGATGTAGAGCTCTCAGGACCAGTGAAGTCTCCCTGCAGGTTACTGCAGTGTGTTTAGAGAACATCTCAAGGGTTCAAAACCCATGCTTGTTTGGGTGGGGTTTTCCCTCCTGTTGTCCGTAATGTTAAAGGAATCATTTTGTGCTATTTACCATATGGTAACACTCCCTCAGTCATTGTGCCACAGACCAAAGACTCTGCAGTGCTGGGACATCACTTTAAATCAAGGCTTCAATGTCCCTGGTACAGTCCTGTCTGATGGAAGCTGATGGTGAACTGATGCATATCAGATAGAAAATGATGTGTTTTGGTAATGTATTCCATTCGCCACGCTGCATTTCAAAACGTCCTTCAAACCCACCAGCCAGCAATTCCTTATACATTATTTGTGAGCTGAAAGGACTCAGCACTGGCTGGAAACATTGTGACCCAAACTGGCTTCAGCATGGTGTAAAGGCTAAAATGAAGCAGTAATTAGAAACGTTGTCAAAGAGCAGGTGTGTTTACTGCTGGGTATGAATCATATGTTGCTCATCGCTTCTGACTGCCTGGTTGAAATGATGATATTAGGTTAATTAAAAATTCAGAGGTATTTGAGAAGGGTAGGATTTATGTTGGTAATTTACTCAGGTGAAATTAAAATACACGTTTAAGGCTTATGTACAAATACATAATTCAACAGGCTGCTAAGAAGAATTATCTCTTGCCAGTTGCTTTGCTTGAAATGTGGAATCATCATAGCAGTTATGGGCTACCTTTCCTTTTTGAAGGTGAACTGCAAATTGATATCCAGAGATACTGTCAAGTAATTCCTCCTTCCATTCATTCTTGATGATGCTGTTTCTCTAAGCTCAATGCTGCTTGCAGTGTTTTTGTCTTTTTCTCTTTAGGATCTGATTCTATCTCCTAATCAATTTTTTGTTTTGTGTTTATCTGGCTGGGGCTGAAATCAGTCATCTCTGTGATCATTACCATTTGTGATCATATTTAACACAATTGAGATACCTGTGCTGGAAAGATTGATGCAGCAATTTTTGCTGACACTGCTGTGTGGTTCCAGCATGTACCTACCTGACAGTTGAGCTGGAGATAAGCACTCTTAACTGGAGGGGACACTGCTGACTTAAGCCTAGGTGCATCCTTGGTAGGAATCCTTGCTAAAGGGTTCTGAGAGTGTGTACAGAGAGGGATGCAAACACAGTAGTCTGTGAGAGTTGTTGGCAGGATGAACTCAGGTGCCCTAATTTTCCATCCAGTTCTGTATTCTCTGTCTTGAATCTTTGCAATGTTAAAAAAATAAATGGAAGTCCACTCATTCTTTTGGCTGCTTTTTCCCTCTCTGTGGAAGAACCACAGTTCAGAGGAGTTTTAATGCTAGTTTTGCAGACAGGTTTTGCCACTTTTCTGTGTTTATGGAATGTCAGTCACTATTTCCACCGATGAAGTGGCGAGGATGAGATAGGTAGGACAGTCTATGATGCGATCGAGTGCCTAGAAACTACAACATTCCTTCAACACATACTTTTACATGGTGGAGTCCTTTGCATGGGCTGGAGAAACAAATGCCAACTGCTGTACAGCTTTGGGATGGTTACCAACAATGGCAGAAACTTCAGCTAAAGGAGTGCAGTGTTCCCAAAAGCTGCAGAAAAGCTTTTGGCAGTGATGTGGCATCCCCTCCAAATGGGATTTGCATCACATTTTTGCTCCCCTGGCTCATGACAGCTCATAGAATGGTTTGAGTTGCAAGGGACCTCCAAAGACCACCCAGTCCAGTCCCCCTGCAGTCAGCTGGGACATTCTCCACTAGATCAGGTTGCTCAGAGCCTTCTTGAGCCTAGTCTTGAATATGTCCAGGCAGGGAGCCTCCTTGGGCAATCTGTTGCAGTGTTCCTACACCCTCATGGTGCAGACCTTGTTCCTAACATCCAGTCTAGGGATGCTCCTTCTCTGGATGTGTTCAAGGCCAGGTTAGATGAGGCCTAGAGCAACTGAATCTGGCAGAAGGTGTCCCTGGCCATGGCAGGGGAGTAGGACCTAGATGATCTTGAAGGTCCCTTCCAACCTCAATCATTCTATGAATTCCATGAGTATGTTGCTTTGTGTATTTATCTCTTTAATTGCTTCTTTGGGACTATATTGTCTTCTGCAGTCATTTGAGTGAAACTCCTTACAGTCTGTATTCCTTTAGATCCTAGAGAGAGAGAAAAAAATGTGAGACTTGTATTTCCATGTGCTAATTCTTTGATTCTTGAGCTGGATCAATCTTTAGGTGTGTAGCGATCAAAGACATTTCAGTTGAGGAACATGGTTTAAAAAAATGAGTAAACAAAACAAAGCAGAGAAAGAGATTTTTCAGTGAGTACAGTAAGCTAAATGTCAAAACTCCCTACCTTTCTCTAGCTCAGGTCTTTTGTAAAATACAAAGCAAGGTTTATTTGGGGAACAAACCAGCTGTGCAGCTGTGGGCATAAGGCTTTGCATGAGATTCTCTCTAAAGCCTCTCATTTCAAGGTAAGGCAGAGCCAGTGTAGTGTGAGATAGGAGGGGTGAAGTGAGCGATGCTTGGCTGATTCCAGAGCAGGGTGGTTGTGGTTGATATGACACTCCTGAGGCTGTAACAGACCCAGCTGCTCCAGGTGGCTGAGGTTACCCTGCTCCATTTGCTGCCAAGCTGTTTACAGCCTTTGCCCCAGTGGTGCCTGTTGCAAACTGGCAAGGGGTGATATCTTAATATGCTAGAAGAAACCAGGCTGTCATTTGTAAAGATATCAGGGAATAGATCAAAGAAGATCTAGTAGAAAAATCTGATTAAACTGTCTCTGAGGATCAAGGGGACATCTGTCTGCAAATCCACAAGTAGCTCTCAGTGGAAGAAAAAACGATTTTTCTGTCTTGCATTGCCAAATGCAAACCCGAGTCAAATCTCCCCATCCAAGAGCACCACTCACTCACCCTCACAGCTGAACACAGCAGAAACAGACTGGACTCATTCTTGTACTGGCTACCCTGCCTCATCTACCTAGACCTCCATTGATAAAAAAGCAGTTAACAGAAGGAGAAACTCCAAACAAAAAGATACCATCTCCTTTAGCTTCAGGTACCCTGCCGAAGCGTTGGGTAGTAACCTGTGTTCAGTCTCTTGGAAAGCTCAGTCTCTTAAAAAGCTACTTAGCAATTGTTCTGAAATTAGAGATGAGTGGTTCTTGTAGCAGGATGGGGGGAGCTGACTGAATATGTATTAAAAATTGACATTTTGATGTGGTGAGGACTAAACCCTATAGCTTTCATAAAGCAAAATGGCTCTTTAGCACATCAGAACTTAATGATTCAATCAGTCAAGTTCTACATGAGCGACATCTCGTGCCACAGTTGAGTTGAGTTTTCAAAAGGCCCTTCACAGAACAAGGCTACATAAACCATGAAGTCTAGGATGAGGCAGGAGTATAAAGCACCCTTCAGTTGAGTGCTTACAAGAGCTGTACCAGATGGAGCACCTCTGTGAGCATCCTTCCCCTCAACACATTCTGTGAGCCCCCAGGTTTCTCCAGTCCGATGTCACTTACTGCGTGTGGCAATCAGAGGATCCAGCCAGCCACTCTCTGGCCTGGAGTAACCTCCAGCACAAAGGGAAAAGTAAAGTGAGAGTCCTTGTGTTGCCCTGTGTCTGGGCATGCTGTATGCCCTGCTCCTTGGGGTGCCCGTTGGCAAAGACAGCACTTCTGCAGTTGGACCCTGTGCTGCCTGGCTGCTGTCATGCTGCGGTGTAGCTTTGTGAAGGGGAATTGGTCTTCTGGTGGCAGAGATGTATGCCTAAAGGACACAGTGCATTTCCCCAAGCTGCATGTAGCTATGCCAAGACAGGCATGTTCCTGTGGTTTGTAAGATGCAGAGCACAGTGCAGAGTGTGAAGACAGGAAAACAAGGTGTCTGTGGTTCCTAGGTGAGAGAAGGACACAGAATCACAGAATTAACCAGGCTGGAAAAGACCTCTGAGATCACAGAGTCCGATCTATCACCTAACCCTTCTAATTAACTAACCCATGGCACCAAGTGCCTCATTCAGCCTCCTCTCAAACACCTCCAGGGATGGTGACTCCACCACCTCCCCAGGCAGCCCATTCCAATGCCAATCACTCTGTGAAGAACTTCTTCCTAACATCCAGCCTAAACCTGCCCTGGTGCAGGTTGAGGCTGTGTCTCCTTGTTCTGTTGCTGGTTGCCTGGGAGAAGAGACCAACCCCACCTGGCTACAACCTCCTTTCAGGTAGTTGTGGAGAGCAATGAGGTCTGCTGTGAGCCTCCTCTTCTCCAGGCTGCACACCCCCAGCTCCCTCAGCCTCTCCTCACAGGGCTGTGCTCCAGCCTCCTCACCAGCCTTGGTGCCCTTCTCTGGATGCATTCAAGCACCTCAACATTTTTCTTAAATTGAGGGGCCCAGAACTGGACACAGCACTCAAGGTGTGGCCTGGCCAGTGCTGAGCACAGAGGCAAAAGGATTTCCCTGGTCCTGCTGACCACACTGTTTCCTGATACAGGCCAGGATGCCACTGGCCTTCTTGGCACACTACTGGCTCCTGTTCAGTTGCCTGTCGACCAGTACCCCTAGGTGTCTCTCCATCTGACTGCTCTTCAGCCACTCTGTCCCCAACCTGTAGTGCTGCATGGGGTTGTTGTGGCCAAAGTGCAAAACCTGGCACTTGGCCTTGTAAAACACACAGTGAGGAATTTAGGCTATCTTAGCTAAGGAGGTCAAAAATGGCAGGGCCTCTCTTTGCCTTCTGCTTAACACCTGGAAACCACAGTAGGAAAGGGAGATTTGTTTGCTCCTGATTTCTTTGTCTCAGCTGCTGTTACACACAGTGTTAGTTTATTCATCCATAAGTCCTAATTATGTACTACAGGAGGAACATTGTGTCTGGAAAGAGACAGGTAAACTAAGCAACAGCAAACTCTGAAGCTCTAAATAGAAACCCCTGCATTCCTTCTTGACTTCTGACAGCCCACAGCCTACAGAGCTGAAAGTGGTGCCACAACCTCGCTCAAACTGAGGTGCTGGAATTCGCTCCCTGCTAGGGGCCAGGCTGCTTTAGCCCTTTCTTGCAGTGCTCAGTACTTAGTTTTCATCCAGTTTGTCACCAGGAGCATCTCCCACACCTTTTGTGCAGTCACAGAATGGCAGAATGTTGGGGGTTGGAAGGGATCCTGCCAGAGCAGGATGACCTAGAGTATGTCACACAGGAGCCCATCCAGGCAGGTTTTGAATGTCTCCAGAGAAGGAGACTCCATAACCTCTCTGGGCAACTGCTCCAGGACTCTCTTACCCTTGTGGTGAATTTTTTCTGATGTTCCCTGTGGCACTTCCCCTGCTTCAGGCTTGCCCCCAGTGCCCCTTGTCCTGTCATTGACCATCCCTGAGCAAAGCCTGGCTCAATCCTCCCAACACTACCCTGCACATTAATGAGGTCATCCCTCAGGCTCCTCTGCTCCAGGCTCCAAACGCCATTCCTTCAACCCGGCCTCACAAGCAGATGTTCCACTGCCTGCAACATCTTTGCATCTCTGCACTGGATTCCTTCAAGCAGTTCCCTGAGGTCTTTCTTGAACTGAGGAGCCCAGAACTGGACAGTGTATTCCAGTCCTATCTGCTTCATCCCCCTCTTGGATGCTGAAGACTCAGGCAAGAGGATTTAAGTCTGTTCCAAGTGGCAGAATCACCACTGAATGTGTTAAAGAAAACAGAACTACAAAGCACTCCAAAATGTGAGCAAATATTTGTATTTGAGCAAGTAGATCTGTCCATATAGTAATGAAATTTCTGTTTTGCAATGAAGGCATTTCCATATATGAAACATTTCTTGTACTGTGAGCGGTGCAGAGAAGAGAGTTGCTTTAGAATGCCTACTTCATCTTGAATTAAGTGCAAACCACGTCTCACTTCACTGTGGTTAATTAAAAAAATAACCCCAACAAGTCTGCTTTGAGTGCAGTGCAGTAATGCTAATTTCATAACCCAGCTTGTCAGGACATTCTGACCCCCTTTTTAGGTTCTTCCAGGCAGATGCTTGCAGCACTGAAAACCAGAAAAATTCTGAGAAGCAATACCAAGAGTAGAGAACTAAATATTAAATAAAAATGACCTCAGTCTGTCCAACTACAGGCAGTATTTAGGGGACGTTATGAGTTTAATAAGCTCTTTGCCACCGTACTTTTTCTTATTAATAGGTTGCTCCAGACTGGAGAATCAACCATGAATATTTAAGCTTGCTGATAACCTAGAAATATAACCCAAGATGTGCAGAGCAGCCGCAGAGAGGTACTTACATTTTTTAAAGCAGAAATCCTTTTGGCTTCAATGGGAATTTCACCTGAGTGGAAGCCTCAGGATCTAGTGCAATTGAATTAGGTGAAATGAAAAATAAATGGCTCTAGTGAAATGAAAGAGCATTTAGAGTGGGGTTTTTATGTGGAACAAGCTGTGTTAGTTGCAGTTACCAAGGATAAATTTGCCGTTTCTAACTCATTGATCTATGGTACAAACCTAACTCGCAAATCTAGGAGTAAGATTCCATTCAAACTGGGTGGAGAATTCAGTCTCTTTAGAACATGTGTACAGCTGAGAATTGGACTATACAGAGCCACATTTCTGCTGCAGTTCAGTACAGTGAATGCTAACACATTTCCTGAGCGATCTCATTGAAGTTAATCAAGGTGTAGCGAGAGAAAATGTGCCTCAGTCATCAGAACCAGCATCAGAAAACAATTTCTTTGGAGAAATAATGTGACAAGTGGAAGTAGGGGAGTAAAACAACTTGCTGTAGAGGTTATTGTGTATTTACTTCTGGGGAAGGAAAAAAAAAAAAAAAAAGGTCAGTTTTGCTGCATTCTGTCTTTTTTAATTTAAGGGGTTTTTTTTGGGGTTTTTTTTTTGTTTGTTTGTTTTTTTTCTTCCCACCTGAAAAATTATGGTGTGGAAAGAACACTTTAAGTTGATGAAAGTAATGCAATAGGGGGAAAAAAATACCCTGAGTATAATCAGCAGACTCTTTTCCCATGTTGATAGGAATTCATCACAAAGGCATAACCACCTCCACTCGCTTTCACTCAGCTGACATTCTGAGGGAGGAATCATGTCCCTGTTCATTTAATCCTTGGATGGCAACTAAAATGGCACAACTCACTTTCTAACATGACTTATGTGGATTGCAGCTTATGTGCACTGAGGATAACTAATCCAATTCGTTTGTTACGGGAGTCAGGGTGAAACTGTGAGGAAAACCCTGGATGAAGAGAGTGCGATCCTTTATTAACTGAGGGAGCCTCTGTAAAATCTACAATTAAACTCTTGGGGTTTGTTTGTTTGTTTTTTTTTTAAGTATCTGTTTTTGTCAGACCAGCACTTCTGGTTTTCAAGTCTGCTCCAGGAAGACTGCAGAGTTGAGTTGTTGTTTTACAGCACCACAGCACAGTGAAGAAATAACCAGAGGGAGATGGCTCTGCAAAATCTGCTGAATTAAAATTCAAGAAAACAAGTTTTTCTTTAGCATTATACTCATGTATGTGTACAGAGAAGGAAGTATAGACAAAGTTTTGCCAGTGTAGAACCTTGCAAACTTTCTTTTCACCTTCTAAGACTTCTTCTGTATCAGGTGATACATTAGTGTTTTCTGTTTGATATTCATGTGTCTGCTCTGCCGCAGGAACTACGTCATCTACCTAAAGTCCCCTCTTCATAGTGGACATGTTCATGAATAACCCAGCACATCATGCCTGGCAAAACAGCTAAAACCCAGCAGAGTAGAACCTGTTGGATGTGGATTAGACTTTCATTGCCAGCTAAGGCCTATCTTTGTCCTCCCCCTTGTTTTGTTTTACACCCTTGGCATGTCCAACACAGAAATTTTTCAATTCTTTCTGTTAACTGCATGGAGAAAGTAGAGATTTAATTCATACCTCAGAAAATTTCTTCGATTTTCTCATCTAAAATCTTGTTTCTCCTCCAACTTTCATAGAGTTCGAAGCTGATGTGGTTTGTGAGACGTGTGCTGGTAGCAGCAACAACTCCTCCAGCAGTCCCATTAATCATATATAGGCTAGGCAGTCAGCTACAGTGTGATAATGCCTAGCTGTTCCTGAGGCCTCCCTTTTGGGATGGCTGAGCCATCTGTTTTGATTTGAAGAGAGCTTTGATTTACCTTTCAATCTCCTCCCCCGCCCCATCTTTTCTCAGCAGGGTTTATGAGGTGTAGTCATTACTGAGCAAGATGCATATGGAGGATGGTAGGTCACAGAATATAAGAATCTGATCAGTAAGGACCAGAATTTCCTGATTATCTAATGTCTGTCTCACTGATTTGACTGTGTGGGGTTCTTTTTGAATCCCCCATGATGTAAACACAGATGTAAACAGAAATAAATACAAAATTAGATGAGAGGGAAGCAACCCACTACTGGCTTGTCCAGCCACTACAAAAAGACATTATCTCTTTGTTAATGCTGTAGGTTGTCCTGGTACTAGTAACAGTTTCCTTATGGGATGTTAAATGAATTAACTGGTGTGTTAAATCCATTATTATATCTTCTTGCTCCAGTCAGCCAAATTAAATTGGTCACTTATTAGTCCATTTGCTGAGTAAGTTTCAACAGTGCACTGCTTCACTGTAAAAAAAACCAAACAAAAAAACAACAAAAAAACCCCCAAACACCCCCCCAAAAAAAAACCCCAAAACCAAACAAACAATAAAAAAAGACAAACAAACAAAACAAAACAAACAAAAAAAAACCTCAACAACAAAAAAGCAGTAGCTCCATCGGAGGAAATTCTTCCAGGGATACAGAACATCCAAAATGGGAAATGTAATTCAGTTGACATTGCTGCTCTGCTGAGTCTCATGGAGAAGTGGAAGACACCTTACTTCATTGCAGTGGATGTGATTTTTCGTGAGTGCTGAATTGAATCCAGGAGAAGAAAGTTATCTGTAGCATAATCACATTTCCAGAGTTCCTGTTTCTTTCTTGTCTGCATTACTGTCTATTAAATGCCAGGCCTAAAGGTTACAGACAGTTGTTCTCAGTCAAATGGAGACATGAAATTAGGGAGGAATTAGGGGAAAAAAATTAATCAAAGCTTGTATGAGTGAAAACAAATTTCAGTTTTCCACTGAAGGAAGGGAGAACATTTTTGAGACATGAAGAAAAAGGTCCCACCAAACTAAGAACTAACTCCTTTATCTTCCTTTTCTTTTTCCTGATAGAATGCATCACTTTTGAATATACACCAAACACAGTACCTATGCCAAAGGGTTGACCATAACTGAACCACAGTGTAAAACCCAAAATACATTGTAAACATTACATAAAGCCTTACAGGCTTCCTGGTTTCCATAACCTTTTTGTTTATGCTGTCAGCTGTATTGAAACAGACTGAGAATCTTGACCTATTAAATTTAGTGACAAGTGAATTTATAAAAACTTGATTTATCTGATGGAGTCATAAAAGGCTTTGTCAGTCTTTACCCCACTGCGTTGTCTTACACTGTGAGTGGTCATATTGATTTCAATTGCCTAGTAATGATGTAAAGTACAGCTCAGTGTAGGAGCAGGTGGCTGAAAACACCAGCCAAGGATAAATTAATCCATAAAACATCATTAATAGAAGGAATATAGAGTGGCCATATGTATTCATAACACCAGTTTGGAAGGAACATTTTATTCAGAACAGATGAGTCATTTATCTGGCTTTCAAACCTTCTTAGAATGGTTTAGGTTGGAACAACCTGAAAGATCATCTACTTCCAAGCCCCACGCCATGGCCACAGGCACCTTCTGCTAGAGGAGGTTGCTCAAGGTCTCATCCACCCTGGCTTTGACACTTCCAGGGAGGGAACATCTGCAGCATCCCTGGGCAACCTGTTCTGTAACGAACTTCTTCCTAATCTCCAGTCTAAAACTGCCCTTCTCAAGCTTTAATCCATTCCTTCTTGTCCTATCACTATACAAGACCTTGTCAAAAGTCCCTTCCTGGTTTTCTTGCAGCCCCCTCCAGGTACTGGAAGGCTGCTGTAAGGTCTCCCTGGAACCTTCTTTTCTCCAGGCTGAACAACCCCAACTCTCTGAGCTCCTACATAGCCTCTGATCATCTTTGTGGCCCTCCTCTGGACCTGCTCCAGCAGCTCCCTGTCCTTCTTGTGCTTGGGAGCCCCGGAAGTGGACACATTACTCCAGGTGGGGTCTTAGCAGAGCAGAGAAGGGCAGAATCCTCTCCCTTTCGGCTGCAACCCAGCACACAGCTGCCTTCTGGGCTGCCAGTGACCATTGCTGGCTCACAGTGAGTTTTTCATTAACTGACAACCCTAAGCCCTTCTCCTCCAGACTACTTTTGAGCCACTCCTCACCCAGCCTGGATTTGTGTTTGAGATTGTCCTGACTCGGGACTAGGACCTTGCACTTGGCCTTGTTGAACTTCATGAGGTTAAAATTGGGACAACCTTTCCAGCCTGTGCAAGTCCCTCTGGATGGATCCTTTCCCTCCAGTATGTCAACCAGACCACAGGCAATAGATGATTCTAAGTGTCTGGACTCAGGAAGAAGCTGTTGTTTGATCCTCAAAGTTCAGATTGTTCTAGTGAATGAATAAACAGCCTCGTTGAGCCTGACCTTGAATATCTCCGGGGATGGAGCCTCAACTACCTCCCTTGGCAGCAGTGTTCCACCACGCTTATGGTAGGAATTTGTTCCTGACATCAAATCTAAATCTGTCCTGCTCTAATTTAAAACCATTTAAAATAAGTTATACTCATTGAGGAACGTAAGCATAGAAGCAAAACCAACAATACAAGGTCTAATTCCAGTCTTGCTGTCTTGTGCTTATCAAATATCTTGTCACATTATGTGAATATTGGTACTGTTTGGGAATGCTGCCACAAGGTAGGTGGCAAAAGCTTGCTTAGCACAGAGCATCTTTTCTCTAGAGTACATAGGAAGGCAACATCATTAAATATGTTTGGAGCTTTATTGGTTTGTTGTTACAGTATAGAGGAGGATAGAGGAAGGGAAAAATAAATCCCCAAATTGATATTCCTTCAAGTTGATTGAGGAGGGAGCACAGAATGTATTTTATAAAGTGCATTGCATCAACCAGGACTAGATAGTGTTTCTAATCCCATTTAGGGACTATAAACAAGAATTATACGTTGATAAATTACTTATTTCAAGCAGACTTTAGCAGAAGATTCCAATTTTGAGCAGGTCATCCAACAATGTGACTCGATTGTCATGTTATTAAATTAAAATAGCATCTTTATTTTTTGTTGTACCATATAAAATAGCACTAATAGGAGAGACTATGGTGATTTATGGCTTTAGAGGTTATTTCCTCTGGAATCAGCTGTTAATGAATGTCCCAGGTTGGGAACTATAGGGTTAAGAAAGTCCTCTTGGGACTTGAAGATTGTTATTCAATCCCACAATTCTGCTATCTCTTCATAAGCTCACGGCAAGGCCAGCTTGTTCTCTTTTTCCTCCCTCTCCAGCCTTCTGCAGGCTGCGTTATCAGGACAAACATGTAAGGATAGGCCTTGTTGGGCCTACAGAGGCTATGTTTAGGCCTCTTGGAATGGCAGAGGCATGGAGGGGGGGGGCGGAGGACTGGAGCACTGGGGATGATAGATTTAGTTTTTGGGTTGGGGGGAAATTCAAGGGGGCTCACTTGTGGATTTTGTATCTGCCTTGTAATTTCTATCTGTAACTCTCTCCAAATACAATTCTGTGTTTTTTCTCCAATTCGTTTGAGAGCTTCACTCTGTCGGCTCTTTAAACCCACAACATCATCCAACAATGTGACTCGATTGTCACGTTATTAAATTAAAATAGCATCTTTATTTTTTGTTGTACCATATAAAAGAGCACTAATAGGAGAGACTCTGGTGATTTATGGACATAGAGGTTATTTCCTCTTTGGAATCAGCTGTTAATGAGTGTGTCATCTGGAAAGGATGGAGATTAGAGATGTTTATCGATCGGCTGTTTTATGAAATTCCCTGCAACTGTTCCAAGACACCACTGTGAGGCATGGGATGAACAAAGACCTGGTATAAAGTCATCACAAGTTTTGTGTTCCCTTCCATGAGTAAAGATCCTGAGAATCTGGCGAGACCGTCTCCAAGGACACAGCTGTCTTGAGACAGCCAGGCAGATTTTCTGCTTCTCTGGGTTTTTTAAAAGCAAAGGTAAAGCCTCCTTACAAAAAGTTTGCAGTGGAAAGAGGAATTGATTCCTCTGTTGTTAAGGACTGTCTTGGCTGTACGTGATTCCTCCTACTTTCAGAAAGAGAATCACAAGCAAGCCCTTTAGTTGACCCCATCTATTTCGTGGCTGTCTAATGTATATATAATACAGCTCGTACTCGGAGGGGATGTGGCTGTTAGAACTCCCGGGAAAGGAGTGCAAACATTGCTTGGAAATGTTGGCAGATAGTCACAGGATTCATGAGTTCTCATTTATTTTATTTCCATTTCCTTCTCAAAAACGCCCAGTGTTGTTGTGAGCATTCTGTTACTTCCAGAAATTAATTTAAAAGCGAGATAATCTAATCTAAATTCAGTGTAAATAGAAATACTGCTAAAATATGCTTTCAAGACTAATGGAGGATTCTATGTGTACTGTGGGGTGTAGGTCATTGCTTGTTTTCAGCAAACAAGGATTTCTGTGTCCAAGTTGTGCATTACTAATTTGAAACCACAATTTGTGATTTTTGTATACATCTGCTCTGTGGAGATCAGCACAAACAAAATACTGCAGTTGCCCACTTTTGTTTTCTAACAGTGGATACCTGTGCTGAAACAACAGATCCTAGATCTGGGGAATTGCACAGATGACTCTGAGAAGCCTTCATGGGGAGGAATTCTTAGATAGTAGTGGAGTGGAATAAAATTCATATTTTCATCATTGCAGTTCTGGGGTTTATCTGTGGCATGGATTTGTGCTTGCGTATATATTTAGCCTGATTTAGATCAGGAGGACGGCTGAGAAAGGACATCAGGGCTGCCCCATTGAGTGCAAATGAGTGAGAAAAAGAGAACTCATGGTCTTTTTCATCTGGTCATTCTGACTGCATTGACTTCAGAGGCAGCACCATTAGCTGCATGTTCAGCATCATGACTTTTCTAAGACTGGTTGGACTTTCCCAAAATATTGTTTCTTTACTAGCACCTTTATAGCTGTTAAAAGTCAACTCCAGAAGAAAACAGTGTGCTGATATGGTGCATAATGGTTTCTAGCTACCTATTTAACCTTCTCTCTGTGATTTATGATGTTGCCCAGGTGTAGATAGTGAGAACGTAAAATCCTTTTAGGTGACTGTATGAATGGCTAAATAGGCAGGTTGGGTAGGCTGGCATTAGAAAGATCTGTGAATTCCTCCTCTTTGGAGCTGAGGAGGGTGTCAGCAGTGCTTGAAGAATAATAACTAAGAGGTGAAAAGAATTAAGATGCTCTTGAATTGTGACATTTTGTTTTACTTTGTCTCTTTGGTTAGATGGATTACTCGGTCATGTGGGTAGATAATGTAGCATAGGTAATTCTATCCTCGTGATGCTTCATAGATCAAACTTTCACTTCCATTGTTCGTTTGCTCTGAGCAGCGATACTGAGAGTACTGCAGCACTGAATGCGAGGAGTTCTAAAATGATGTACTGCAAACTTGGGTGCAGACTGTAAACATCTGGTGTAAACATGTGAGAATTATCAAGTGAATAACACTATAAAAATATTCTGGATTTCAAAAAACCCACACAACTCATATATTTGACTTCTTGCTGTAATTCAGACTTCAGTATAAAACATAGCTTATTACTGTTTAAAAGGAGAGGCTTTGCTCTAAAAATCAATGAGTAGATGTAATTATTTGTTTTACTGAGAGGTTTAAAAATGAGAAGTTGTCTACTGGTGTGGAACTGTCCTAATGCTGCTGGCTATGAATATATTATAGAGCTATATCTTTACAGAAAACATTTCTGCCCTGTCATGTTTATTTAATACAATCATTTCACCCGGGTTAAATTTTGTTTACACTGTAATGCAATTTATGTTATTGAATGTGATTCTCATAGGTCCCTCACTCAGAGGTAGTTATAGCAGCAGCCTGCAACTTGCCTCTGCTTTTGGTGTCTTTATTGCTGCAATCTGCCTATATCAGAAGTATATGAATAATGAAGCTGGCAAGACTTCAATGTCATACAAAATAATCTCAGAACAAAAGCCACTAATTTCAGGTGTGCCTATCTTTGTGTGACATTTTAGGCTCTTGTGTTAGACTAACCACGTAGCTTGCACTGAAACCAAGAGAGGAACATGTTGCTGAAGATAGTTCTGCAGTGAGTGTTGAAGGTTTGAAAATCAAAAGATGTGTATTGCCTTTGATTAGCCTTTTCATTAACTTCAAGCTGTTTTGGCAGGCTTTCTTACCCAACGTAATTTGCTCTTGACACATTTTAGTATGCTTCAAATGCTGTGTATTGTTTCTGATATTAAACTATATTCTAAAAGTGCTTTTCCAAACTTCTGAAAGCAGTACATATTTGCACAGGAAACAATCTGGTCTTGTGACCCAAAAGTTTTATGAGGGAAAAATCCTGCATTGGTTTACATCTCTTATTTCAGAGAGTGCAGACAGATGCCTGTTTTTACTTGCTTTATTCTTCAGTGTTCTGAGCCTTTTTAACATTTTGAGTCAAACTGAAGTTTCTGACAGCAGAGTCCACACAGAAACGGTAAGGACTCAATATAATACAGACAAGTGGCAGGTGAACACCTTGCATATGGCTTTTGTTACTTGAGCCATCAGGCTTCCTTGACACATTTTCATGCCACATCTGGTTGGTTTTGTCCGTGGGGACGAAGCTGACTGCAGCTCACTCACAACACTGAAGCAAGGCCAGAATATATGTCTGTGCTCAAAAGGGGAAGGAGTTTGAATCACCAATCCACAGGTAGAGAGGGAAGCAAACCGTTGGATTATGAATGCAGTGACTTTTAACTTCAGAGGGAAACTGTTGTGATGATCTTGTGCCCTCTCGTTTCCACCATACTGATAGAGAAGTGTCTTCATTGGTTGCTCAGTCAAACAGGTAGATGAGAAATACTGTGTTAAGGGCAGCAAAATTCAGGCATGTTCATCGTCGTTCCTTATGTCCGGTCTGGGTCTGCCTGTGCCCATGAGAGAATGGAGATAAACCCAGAGCAGCCTCCTCATGCAGAACAGCAGTGAGAGCAGAGGAGTGTTTTCTTGAAACTGCAACTGCAGAACACATTTCTTTAACAACATGTGCTGCTTTCTATCCCCTGTTCGATGGTGCGACTGATAGATGTTAGCATCTGGTCCTAACTTAGAACAGGATGCCTCAAGGAAGGAAGTTTAGGAGATGTATCAGTGCATTGACTGCTGGAAGTCTGAGTAAGAAGTGTTTGAAACTGTTCTTATGGTTTCAGTTCTTTGAAGCAAGATTGTTCACCTCCACGAGGACTGTGGCAGCTACTCCTCTGAAATCATCATTTGTCTCCTGCTAAAGCAATGAAAAATGAAGAACTGCTGCACCCTTCATGTGATGTTTCTTTTCCTGGCTTCTGATTAAACTCACTCAACTTCATACATTTAGCTGCATTATTGATTTTATTTTCTCTCTGTCTCTCCTTTTTTCTTTTTTCTCCTTGTGGATTGAAAGAAAAGCCATGCTGAAACATGGATTATACAAACCCCTTTGATATGAGCTATGGACTATAATTGTTCTTTCTTTGCTGCCTCCTCCTCCTTTCTTCTGTAAGTAGAAGATGCAAAATGGTCCCATAATTGCAAAGAGACTGTGTGATTTGCTTTGTCAACAAAGGTCTCTTAACTCCTATTCCTGTTTATTCCTACAACTGTTTTAGATTTTGCAGGACATGTCTGGAAACAGAGCATCTCATAACTCTGATGGCAGTCAGCTTCTATGTTAGTGTGGTGTTTGTAGCACTGAAAGTTGTGAATTTTGTGGCTCTTGCAGTCTTGATTTGTTCTGTTTACTGAGAGGAGGCTGTTAGAACTAGACATGGCTCTGCTAGGTACTGACAAGAATGTAATCTTCATTGTGGCTCGCTCTTCTTCAGATGAGAAAAGGCTGATTTGCCTTGAATGTGTTGGTGTGTAACTGATAAAAGGAAGCGGCCTCAGCAATTTTAAGCACTCTGTGATTGACAAGTTTCAACCATGGTGGAGTCTGCTTGAGCCTGGATGAAGGATGCTGCAATGAGAACTCTTATTTACTGATCTTTGTGTTTGATTTTGTGTGCTTCATTCTTGGTGAGCCAGGGCATTTGAGTTATTTTTGCTTCTCTTACCTGTCTCCTCTGTCCTTGAGTATTGTTAATCTCTGCAGCTCAACAGTGGATTTCTTTGTCTTATCTTACAGAACATGTCTTATCTCACAGAATCAGCATAGGAGAATGGAGGGAGACCTTAACTTAGGTATTTTTAACTTTGATGGACAGCTGAACTCGAGCCTTAGATTGTTTCAAATCCATATAATGCTCAGAGAATGCTCCACACACTTCAGCAAATACTAATTAGTTAAGTGCTCTATTCTTAAAATGCAGTGAGTAGTCTACCTGTGGAAGGGTGGGAAGAGGCTCTCTCTCTCTGGGAAGAAAGCTTCTCATGCTCTGTGACTAAAATGAGTTATGGCTCTTTTGGGCTGGAGGTGCACATTATTTTGGTTGCTCATAGATCTCCTGCCGCTCAAGCACGCTGGGAAACAAATGCATTTCTTCTATAAGAAAATAAAACCCAGAGTTACTTTTCTCAAAGCTTGTTTTGATCCTTTGCAGAAAACAAGATTATTGCCTGGTTCCCTGGCTGCCCCAGGTTGTCTGTTGATCTTTCCTCGTCTGGTCTGAGACCATGTAACAAAGAAATAATGAAAAAGGATAGGCATATCAAGGAGATTATAGGTCCTGAGTTTCAGAAAGCACTTTCTTCCTTGTTGATTAACATTCCAGATGAATTCTTTTCCTTCCAAAGAGAAGGCAGCGTTTTGCCATGCTAAAATACTGTGTCATTGTCAGTTACATCTCTTTTTCCAGAAGGAGAATCATCTCAGATATATGGAAAGACTGAACTTGAATCTATATGTTTAAAACCCACAAGTTTTATATATCTATATATCTATCTCCAATAACACTGTGTTTATTTGGTCTTAATAGTCAAGTACACAGATATAAGAGAACTGGTTGTGCTAATCAGGGGCCATTTGTCATCTCCTTAATATCAGATCATTTCTCTTGGTGCCTTGAATGAGAATGTTTTGGAAGTTGAAATGCTATTACTCAGTTATTACTACTGTAACTGTTCATAGCAGCTGTGGATGGAGTTGGTTTGCAATGTTTTTCTCCCCCAGAACACATGGGGTGGTTTAACCTTTTTTCTGTAATGCTGTGTTTTTCTATTTTGGGGAGATTTTGCATTCTAGTAAAGCCTAAGCAAAACACTTGGGCACCAGGAGAGCTAAAGGAACGATGCTGTCTTACACGAGGCGTGCAGTTGTACATTCTGTATCTGTCTGACCTGCAGATTTGAAGGAAAGCCAACTGTGGTGGCAGCTCAGAATGGATGAGCTGCTGAAGAAATAGTCTGGAAGGACATGAGTGGTGGGCAAATCACTCTGGTCAGACCTCATCTACTCCAGTGCTAGAGAACTGACACAAATGCTCCCTTAGAAAATCGCAGTCGACATAGGGAGTTTAGCTGGGTGGCAGGATATTAAGTATTCTAATAATAGTAGAGACTTGGCAAGTACATTTTGTCACTGTTTAGTTTGTTATCTGCATATTTTTAACTTGAGAAATCTACAGAAATGTCACTTTGTGCAGCACGTGCAGCCACTGACTAGCCAAGGTTTTGTTCCCAAGCCTGCTCTGGTTCTGCTCCAAAGTGCCATGCAGGCTGAGCGTCAGCAAGCTGGCAGTCCCTGGGTGAGTTTGGCACAAATTCGGTCCCAGAGCAAGTGATGGGGAAGGGCAGAGCTGCTTCCTGGGCAGGCTGCAAAGCTGGCAGGTTCCACAGGTCTGGCTAGGTCTGAGGCTTGGAAACTCTTATCTTGGACAGTGTTTTTGAGTATTTGCTTATAAGAATTTGGGTCACTTTTGCTTTTTTTCTTTCTTTCTTTCTTTTTTTTTTTATTTTTTTTTTTTTTGTGTGTGTGTTTCAAACCCATCTGCAGCAGTATCATTACTTTTGTTAAAAATAACTTTCTCCACAAGGTACCCTACATAATTTTGCTATTGCAAAATTTAGTATGACCATGAAAACAATCAGTGAAAGCCTGACCTTCACAGTCCTTTGATCTTCCAGAGTTCTGGGGAAGATCAGGGTTTTTTAACTGTCACTTAGGGTTATGTATGGGCTGGAGAAAAATGTAATTCCATTGGCAAAATGAATGTAGAGAAATGTGATAGAACTCCATCTATTAATTCATCCGAGAGCATTGTTCTTGCACATAAAGAAATTTCTGAGAAAATGCCTCCTAATTAAAAGATAATTATTATTTTTCAATTGAAAGGACTGACCCCCCAGCGTGTTCATTTGGACAAGGTTTTCAGGTTATTAATCTTATTTCTGAAAGGACTGTAATGACTGACCTTCACAGGCCATTTGTCATGCTTTTTAGGGGATTAGGTAATACTGTGCAAGTGAAAAGAGGTGAAGAGAGAGCCACATCCAGTTCAGAAGTCCATGCACCACCTTACCTTGCAGTTTAGAGTCACAGAATGGTTTGTGTTGGAAAGGACCTCCAAAAGTCATACAGTCCAGTCCCACTGCAGTCAGCAGGGACATCCTCCACTAGAGCAGCTTGCTCGCAGCTTTGTCCTGCTTGACCTTGAGTATCTTCAGGGATGGAGCCTCAACTACCTCCCTGGGCAACCTGTTGCAGAGTTCCAGCATCCTCATGGTGCAGAACTTGTTCCTAACATCCCATCTGCTCTCCTCTAATCTCAAACCTTTGCCCCTCATTCTGTCACTGCAGGCCTTTGCCGATAGCCTCTCTGCAGCCTTCTTGTAGCCCCCTTCAGGTACTGACAGGCTGCTGTTAGGTCACCCTGGAACTTTCTTTTCTCCATGCTGAACAACCCCAGCTCTCTCAGCCTGTCCCTATACAGGAGGTGCTCCAGCCCCCAATCATCTTTGGGGTCCTTCTCTCAACCCACTCCATCTGGTCCATGTCCTTCCTGTATTGAGGGCTCCAAAACTGGACACAGTACTCCAGGTAAGGTCTCATGAGAGTAAAGTGGCAGAATCCCTTCTCTCCATTTGTGGTCACACTGCTTTTGATGCAACCAGGCTGCCCTTGGCCTTCTGGGCTGTAAATGCCCATTGCAGGCTTGTGTCCAGCTTCTCATCCACCAGAACTCTCAAGTGCTTTAACACAGGGATGCTTTCTGTCATCTTATCCCCCAGCCAGGATCCATATCTAGGGTTGCCTAGAACCTAGTATGTTCAGTTGACTTCACAAGCAGTAGGAAGGATGAATACTGGGAATGTTGTAGGGTCCTGGAGGAGTCTTCTTGGTCCTGGTAACCTGCTGATTAGCCACGTACTGTTGTTGCATATGTTCCTTTAAAAGAATCCAATGTCATAATTTTGCATGGAAGTAGTTACAGGCTGTGACTGACACTTCTATTAAAAGCCTCTGTTTTTCAGGCTCCATTACATAGCCATAAAAATCACTTGACATTCAAGGTCCCTGCCTGAGAGCCCTTTTTTTCTTTCCCTGATATAAAAGTTCAAAAGACATGCTTTACTATTTTTTACCTCCATAATAAAAGAAGAAAATATATTGATTTTTGAGACATCACCTTCTTGTATCCCAACCACTGCTAAGTTTTGATGGTTAGAACAAAGCAGTGTTTTTTTCTTTTTTAGGAGCAGCCCAAGTGACTGGTTCTGCTTCAGGCTGGGTTTATCCTGAATTTTGTCACAGCCTGTTGTGAGGCCAGTCCAACTAGGAGGTGATACCTCAAAAAGGATGAACTTCCTTGCTATGCAGAGAGCCAGTCTGTGGTATTTGGAGCTGCTCCAGAGGAGCACTCTTCCTGCTTTGCTCCCTGAGGCCCCTCTGCAGCCAACATCCATGGAGGTGCACTCCTGCTGCTGTGGGACCCCTCTGGGTAAGGAGAAAATATCTTCACCCAAAAGGTTGTCAAGCCCTGGAACAGGCTTCCTAGGGAGATATTTAACAACCATGTAGATGTTGAATGAAATGGTTTGTTGGTGGACTTGGCTGTGCTATGCTGATGGTTGGACACAACGATGTGAAAGGTCTCTTCCAGCCAAAATGATTCTGTATTTGTAGAAGCTCAGGCTTAACTTCACCTTTACAATCTCACTCCACTCCAAGACCCAAGCTATTTTCTAGCAGTTGATAAATGTATGTGATGGAGTGGGAGTGTATTTGTTCATTGGTTTTTGCCACGCTGTGGCTGTGTGTTGGCTAAGTTTACGGCTAAACTTTCCTCTTTTCAAGCTCTGAAATGCAAGAGCTTGTGTTTCTTTCCACCCACAATACTGCCTCGCTAAGCTGAAATCCAAAGTATTTTAGGCAAGTCATAAAAAATGTAAGTGGAATCTGCTTGTGTTATTTTAATGAAGAATCAGATGTTAGCTAGGAGTTAGCAGACACCATTCTAGACAATAACAGAGCTGTCGATTTCTTCAGTGAAAATGTCATAGTGATATCCTCCAATATCTTGTAATGTGATTTATGTGTGTATGGCTTGTGGCATTCGGCATCTAACACTCTTAAAATTGATATTTACCAGGTAAAGAATGCAGATAATTGCCTTAAAATATGATCAAATATATTGCTGCCTTTGAGGAATGGAATTTGCTTTTTTTCTGTCTTCAACCAGTTTTATACTACAGTAACTTTTTTTGAGTTAGTTGGCAGTAACAAATTATAGTGGAGTAAATTTTCTTGGAAACTGTGACTTCATTTTTCTTTCATCCTTCTCTTGGTGTTTCTCCTTGACACTGTGTGTAATACTTCATCTGCGGACCTGGCTGCACAGAAATGTCATCCTCTGCCCAAGAGATGGTTCGATCCTGGTTCTTGGGAGCTGGCAAACTCTAGAGCTGTGAGGTGAAACTCGCTAATGAGAATGTTCTTCAGTGTGATGGTTTGGGAGTTCCCCGCCCCCCCACACTTTGAAATGACCCAGGCTAGACTCTCAGCCGGCTGGAAGTTAAGAGATGAAGCTCTATTTACAGCTCAGCACAATAGACAAGCAAATATATACAGTATATACAGGAATATTTACAGAAATATACAAGTTTAAGGTAATACAGACACACAACACCCCTGCCAGAAATCAGAGACCCCAGGAGGGGCTTCCAACCACCCTTCCACCTTCTCCCCACTCCCACACCTTACCCCAAGGTTTGGCTTACGCGCAAGGAGGATCAGCTGGGGAGGATTAGAAGAAAAGTGGTTAGTGAAGTTATTCAACAGAGAGGAGAAGCCAGAGCTGCTAGCCCAAGACCCAAGCAGCAAACCAGCAAGTAAGCAAGTAAGTCCCTTGTGACCCAGACTGCCAGCTCGAGAGACTCTTATCTTCTTGTTTTGGTTTTCTTATACCTAAACATCGCAGCAAGCCTCTGAGTGAAGTAGACATCACCATGGTTTTACCTTCACAGCCTACAGTATAATTTTCTCTATTAAAAAATATTCCAATTAGCTCAAACCAGCACATTCAGCAAAATCCCAGCCCCTTTGTGATCTGTGAGACGCTGTGGGAAAACCAAGGCAAAAACCTGAAAAGGATCCTGCTGCGTTGGATCTGGTGGCTGCTAACAAAGGCAAGCTAAGAGGATTAGGAGGTCTTTCACAAACTCCAAACTGTGCTTAAGTTCATAGTAGAACATATATAAATGTATCTTTTAATGGGCCAGAAAGAATTTTAAACACAGTATCTGGGACATTTGACTCCTCCTTTCCTTCAGTGCCACGATCTGAAGTCAGGAAGCTGTGTTGCCTCTTCTTCCTCCCTAGTTAGCTTCATCCTCTGAAGTGATGAAAGGTAGGCATAAGGAAATGAATATAGTTTTGCTCCCTGTTACTGATTTTGCTAAGTCAGTACCTGAATAAGAAGAACATGAGACAAAAGAATTGCTTAGGATCAAGTGTACTGATCAAAAGATACAATTAGACTGATAGAAAATAAGCTTAGATATGATCTTAGATATTTTGACCTACTGCAGGATGAGCTGTCCTTTATCTTCACACATCTATGTAGCATTCTAAAAAATCTTCATGGATAGAGATTACACAGCTGCCCTAGACAGCCTGTTCATGTGCCTCCATCTTCACTAATATTTTCTTAATATCCCACATATCTTTTCTTACAATTTAAGCATACCACTTCAGTCCTCTGCAGAATCAAGACCTGTTTTCATATCCCCAATTCGTATAATCTGTATAAAAAGTTAACCTCCCTCCCCACTCAGTATTTCCTTGCAATCATGTTTTCTAGACCTCCCATTATTCTTGTTATCCTCTCCTCTGGATCTTCAGTTGGCCCAGAACAGCCATTAAGTTCATGGCCTGCTCTTTAGTGGATGTACTACTGCAGCTAAGACCCTACCAGGAGTGCTGAGCAGAAGAGAAGGGTACACAGCCCTTCTCTTCATTCCTTCCAAGCTGGTAATGGCTTTAATTTCATACTGGTATAGCATTATACTCAAGTCATGATCTGCTCCAGATCTTGTTCTGCTGCATAGTTCTCTTTGTGAGCATGATCAGAGCAGAGGAGTTGGTCCAGTAGCAGTGGTGCAGGTAGAGCAGCCTGAGCAGATGACTCACCTCTGCTATCTCTATCAATTTCCTGGAAATTGGCTGCATTATTTATCCATTTTCTGCTAAGCAAATCAGAACATTTCTGCATGACATTGCTGCTTAGCAGGACTCATAATGAGCATTACAAGATGATCATTTGTAACCCTGAGCCTTTAACTACCACTTAGTTCAGTAGTCAGAGGGGTCTGTGCTTGGGTAAATGAAGTGCTGAGTTCTGCCAGCAGAACTATCTTTATTCTCTCTGCATGCATACAGAGCTTAATTGACAACACACCAAGATTACATGTATGGCTGTTCTAGGGCTAAAGGTCCTGTATCTGGAAGCTTAAGAGCAGCATCAACCCCCTCCTATAAATATGAAATGGCTTTTACAAACCCTTGAAAACATTAAAATAATGCTAAAAAATAAATGAAGCATTATCTGACCCGAAGCAGGATTGTTTTGCTTTCCAGTGTTGCAAGCAAGTAAAAAACCTCGTTATTCTGACCCGCTCTACTTAAAATGTTAATTGTGTAATATAAAGTTTAGAGATCTTCTGCCATTGCTAATCTCAATCTTCATTTCTCTTCTTAATTGCACATTTGAACACGAAATCGTAATGTTTTTAAATTAGCTCTTGCCATCTATTGGATCTTATGTGAAGGAGAAAATAGTTCCTTGGAAGCTCTGTGGTGTATAAATATCCAGACCTGCCTGGTTCCCAGGGACTTTGTAGGAGAAGTTGCAAAGGTAGCAAGCATTTTGGAGAAGCAGACTGAAATTTCAACAGCTTTCCCTTCCCCAGTCCTTGCTGCCTTTTCCTGCCTCAGAGAAACTCATGTTATGTATGCAATGCTGCTAGGCTAGGCTAGGAATAAACGAGAGTTCTTAGTGTGTGATGGGCAGTTCTTGATAGCTAACAGAACGGAATTAGAATGCAAATTGGGAAAGTTCTGTTTACACAGAGAAGGGAAAGTGGATCCCAGCATTTGCTCTGCAGTATCTGACAGAAACAGCGCAGTCTTCTTTAGGATTTTACAATATGTTAGCAATTATTATTATTAATAAAATAATAAAGTCTGTGGCATTTTGAGCTGCATGTCACAATGGGTGACTATACCACATCATCCTGGAGATCAGTCTGGAGAAGAGAAGCATCTGGGGAGACCTAATGGAAGCCTGCCAGTGCACGAAGGGGGCTACAAGAAGGCTGCAGAGGAACTGTTTGTGAAGGCCTGCAGGGAGAGGACGAGGGCAATGGTTTGAGATTAGAGGAGAGTACATTTAGGTTGGTGTGAGGAGCAAGTTCTGCACCATGAGGGTGATGGAACACTGCTGCAAGTTGCCTAGGGAGGTAGTTGAGGCCCCACCCCTGGAGATATTCAAAGTCAGGCAGGAGGAGGCTGTGAACAAGCTGCTCTAGTGGAAGATGTCTCTGCTGACTGCAGGAGGGTTGGATTGGATGACCTGTGGAGGTCACTTCCAACCCAGACAGTTTTATGGTTCTATGATTCTAGGATCTTCTGGATCTCTCATATCTGTCCTAAAATTCATTTTCAGTAATCAAGTAAATATCTTGCTCCTCAACCTGCAAAGTTACTCCAGACATTGCTGATCTCACAGCTAGGAACCTTCTGCTGATTTTCAGCCTAGGCTTATTTGTGACAGTTAATACTCACTTGCACTGGTGTTCAGCCACTTGTCATTCTTTATATTGACTAAAAGGAAATAATAATTTAATTTGCTTCTAATGAGCTTCCACAAAGGAATAATATCTCTTCTTGCCTTTGAATGTGCTGGGTGAAATGAGTGAGGACCACTTCGTTTTATAGATGAGGGATTCAGTTGTGTGTCCCAGCAGCTCTGTTTGGCTGTTTTTATTCTTTTTATTTTGAGCACAATTGAAAGAGATTGTATTGAGATAAGTGTCACTGTGCCTTGTTTTATGGCATTAATACTTCTGTGCTTCTGTTACAAATGCTTCTGTTGAGCAATTCTAGACAGCTTTTGCCTCTTCCGGCAAAGCTAATCCTCCTTATCCTGGGATACTCTGATTGATTTATACAGTCTTTATCCTCCCCAGTCATTTCTCACTGATAATTTCCCATCTTTTAGCAGAAATGCTTATTACTAGACTCTCTAGCAGAATCACAAGACACTTTATATCATTACCTTTCATTCAGTTTCTGTTAGGCAACTCTTACGGCCTCTCCTTTCAGAATGGAATTCCAGTACTCCTTGCCATTAACTGTGCTTTCCAAAGTTGTATCATTTGTAGCAACCAAAATTGTGCCCCCTCTTTGCTGAAAATATGAGGTGAAGTCCAAGGCAACTCTTTCAAGAAATTACGCTCTCCAGTTCTCTCTCTCTTTTTTTAATTCTTTATTTGAAACTTTTCAGTTTTCCAGGAATTGTCGGGGCACAGTTACTGCATTTCTGTTGGCCAGTATCCTGAGATGGCAAGGGTGGAAGAACCTAGATCTCCAAGGTAGTTGAGTCACTTGTAATGGGGCTGTGACAAGGTAAAATTAGGCGTCTTACTGTGCAGCACCCCATTAAATTATGTAAATGGATGTCTGTAAACACCCCTACCTTCACAGGTAAAATACCCTAAAGGCTGTAAGTTCTCCTTCTGTACATATCAAATTTATCAAGGATGCCCAGCCCTGTGCCAAAGCCTCTGTAATGAAAACCCCCAAATGAGCTTTATTGAGGCCAAAGGCGGCACTAAGCCAGAGTGCTCCAAGAACCCAGCCCTGGAGGTGGGCTCTTGGCCAACAGTTGCTGCTGCATTTAGTTGGAGACATTAGGCAGAGCATTTCTGTTTGTGGGTGCCCAGGGCTTACAAAGAGGCTAATGACATTTTTCACCCCAGATTTTTGAGACAGGGTGGCTCCCTGTGCTTGAGGCACACCTCTCTCCTCCCAGAGAAGGGTCTACAAGAGGGTCTGTTGTGAGGCCTCCTGATGTTGGTGTTCCACATGCAGAAACCAATGAAGACTGATTTGCAAGGTTGCTAATCATGGACATAGTTTCCTCGGGGAGTGGTTAGGTGACTCCACTGGCCTCCAGGAGCAACAACTATTTAATCCAGGCATGACTTCATGTTTGTGTTTCTCTCACTGCTCACCTCTCCCTGTCCCTTATGTGCCACCTGAGAACTGAGAGTGATACTCCTGTTTCACCGTGACTCAGCCTATCCCTATCCCCAAATAGACTTTGGGGGAGTGTAAATGCAAATAACTGAATGTGGCCATCATCACCCAGCAGATGAGTGGCAGAGCCAGCAGCTAGGACTCAAGCTCTGTAGGGCTTTCCTCTTTGCCTTTCTTTTCGTGGTTTTGTTTTGGGGGAGGTTGTTTGTTTGTTTGCTTGCTAATGTTTTGTTTTGCAAAATCCCAGTGAGATAGAGAGGGAGGGAAGAAGTGGAAGGATGTTCCCTGTTATTTTGAAGCATCCTTGTTGCTTTGTAGATGAATTAGCTTGCTGCCGTTGGAGCTGAAGGAGAGAGGCATGGAACAGCCTTTAAACAAAGGTTTACTACTAGGCTCTTTTTAGAGCAAGAACTTCTTCTTTCTTAGAAGTATCAGTACATGGAAATATATCTTTGTAATGATAGGCTGTTTGGGGCTGGTCTGAGCTGTGATCCTTTCACACACATTTTCTGTAATTTCACCTAGTGTTTTCATTTACTTCTGTTTTTCTTTCTCTGACCACCTTACTCCAATCTATTTGCTTCTCCAAAGATTAAAGGGCCAAAAAGCTGCACCCTAAAGTGCTTTCATTACTCACAGAAAGTGTCATGTAGTTTAATTATAATGCAAATAGGAAATGATTTATATCTGGGAAAGACAAGGCATTTCATTTAGTACCAAATAGCAGGAATGGAGATTACTCTATTTTCTAGCTGTGAAATTGTCCACTCTTTGCTGGATTGTGTATTTTGTTCAGGCTGCTTAATATGCTTTAAAGTTGTATATTAAATATTAAATGGGATCCAAACTGTCACACTTACAAAGCGTTGCTGCACGCAGGGGTGTAATTTAATGGCTCCTGTCAGGAAATAAATTCATAGACTATAGATTTTAGTCCTGACTAGGCCACTAACTTAAGTGACTGGAAGTGCTTCCCTCATTTCTCCAGGCTCGTTTTTCTCTCTCTGTGGAGCGTATATCATGACAAGCACCTAAAACTTGTTGAGTGAATGATTTAACTCCAGTTGTTGATGCACCTAAGAAGGTGGAATTTGCTCTTAGAGAAAATGGCAATGTGTTAAAAACCAAGTTTTGATGTGCTTTGAAGTATACTGTGAATCTGAAAACAGTTTTGGAAACACTTTAGGAGTGGGAATATTGAAATGTAATTTTCCACATTGCTGTTTGCATTTGGTATCTCACTTGGCTTTTTGTGGTTTGCCAGTGCTACCAGTGCATAGATTGGCACTAAGCCATTAAATCATAGTACATACTTTTAAGCCATTCAGTTATAGTGCATAGTGTTAAGCCATTTAATTATAGTCCATTCTGTTTAGCCATTTAATTATAATACAAATTGGAGAAACAGTAACAAGTAACAACTGCCCAAATTCTCTTTAAAAGAAGACAATTAACTAAAATACTGTATGTGAGCATGAGGGCTGCAAACTGTGCTCTGAAGTAATATATACCAAGAAAAAGATAGAAGTTGAAAGTCCTCATGAAATAAAGTTTCAAATGGCTTTTCAGAAGGCAGTAGTGGACTATAGGATTTATTAAAGTTCTTTGATATAAGAGAAAGCAGTGTTTGACAGTCAGTCCTGCAGAGGATGAATTAGATTTTTCCTGATCTTAGCTCTCATGACAAGAAAGGCTGAGAGACCTAGAGCTGTTCAGTCTGGAGAAGAGAAGGCCAAGAGGGGACCTTATCAATGTCTTTAAATGTCTGAGGGCCAGGTGTCAAGATGAAGGTGCCAGGCTCTTTGTGCTGGTGCCCAGTGATAGGACAAGGAACAACAGGCACAAGCTGGATCAAAGGAGGTTCTACCTGAACATGAGGAATCAATTCTGTATGGTGAGGGTGACAGAGTCCTGGAGGAGGCTGCCCAGAGAGGTTGTGGAGTCTCCTCCTTCGGAGACTTTCAAAACTCGCCTGGATGCATTCCTGTGTGACCTGCCCCGGGTGATCCTGCTTTGGCAGGGGGGTTGGACTCGATGATCTCTGAAGGCCCTTTCCAACCCCTAACATTCTGTGATACTCTTCAGATATATTTTCAATAAGCTTTTGAAACAGGCAACTGTTTTGCTGCCCTCTGGCTAATGCATATCAGTAAATCATCCCTCATTATCAATATAGCAATTGGTAGGCAATTATATCAATGGTGACCACAACCCTTAGAGATAAGCTCTACAGTGGTAGAGAAAAAAAGGAAAATAATAACATTATGCTGGTTAAGAAACAGAATTTTATGATCTGTATTGCTGAAGGGGACTTCTAAAATCAAAAGAATATATGGTGTTTTGCTAAAAAGAGCAGTGTAGACAAATAAGCTGGTGACTAATAATAAGGATAATTAATGTAAATCTGAGCAATCCAATGGGCTAATTGCACAGGAAAATTTTCTTCAGTTCTCTTGGAAATGACAAAAACTGTTCTGAGCTAAAAGGAGCAACTGGCAACATGGTCTGTGTTTCTCCACTGTTTCAGAACTGCCTCCTCTGTAGAGCTAAAACAACGATGGGCTCTGCCCCCTCCCTTGCTTGCAGCTATTGGATTGGAACTATGGAGCAGTAGTAAAAAAATAGGACAATTATTATGAGATTGGATTTATTTTTAATTACATTTTCAAGACTGTGAGCGTGCAGCCTGAGATGGGCTTTCTAACGTGTTGCACACACAGAGAAAAAGAAGTTGCAGTGCTACCTGGCTGAGCAGGGCTGATAATTGCTCTCCTGAGAGGCGAGGCTGGCGGCTGCTGCTCAGGTGAATGTTTCGATTTCCTTTTCTGCAACCCGCTGGAGTCAAATGCATGTGCTGTGCTCGAGTGCAGTGGGAAGGCTAATTGTCTTCCAGAGCTGGGAAGGGCTGGCAACAAGTGCACTGCTCCAGGAGCAGTGTTCTGTCTTCCCTTATAGGTGCAGGAGCTGTTCCTGTGCTGGGGAGCAGAGGTTGTGCAAGAGACAGGTGTCTGCTGTCCAGTGAGGCAGTTGGGCTCCACCGGTTTGTACAAGCTTTTTTAAGTACACATCTTGAAATAATATCAGCCATGAGCAACCTGATCTAGTTAAAGATGTCCCTGCTTACTGCAGGGAGGTTGGGCTAGGTGACCTTTAAAGGTCCCTTCCAACCCAAACCATTGATGTTAACTGGTGGAGACATCGTTTACCAAGTGCAGAAGATCTTACTGATGGTCACATCTGGGGACAGACTCTAGGCCAATTCTTTATATACTTTTCCTTGCATTCACTGATGTTTGGCTCAGGATGTGCATGTCCTTTGATTCTAATTTAATCAGAGGGTATCTGAGTGGTGGTCTTTAGGCCTGTCATTGGTCCCTTGTGCAAGGTTCTCTGATGGATGCACCAAATACCTTTCCACAGGAAATGCCTACATCTCAAAAGGTTGCTTCAGTGTTCATTTCTATCTTGCTTAATAACATGTCAAGAACAGCAGTGTAATGAAAGGGGTCACTTCAACTGACATTTCATAATGTGAACTTACACTTTGGGCAATCTATTTCTAAAATATTATGGGTAGATACTAAGTAATGACTAAAGTGCTTTACACACACACACACATGTACATCAAAGCATTTCTCATATTACTGCTGCAGTGAACCAGTATGACTCCTGAGTTTCAGTAAGCACAGCCAGGAGATGCTTTGATCTAAGCACTGCTCTGCTCCTTTGCAATAAACAGGACAGATTTTGTCATAGTTAAAAATGAAAAAAAAAAAAACCAAACCAAAAACAAGATGGAAGTTTCATTCATAGTTAAGTTTTTTGTCTTGATTTTTAAATTATATCGGATGTCACCAAATGTTTGGAAGCTACTGCTCCAGCTGTGGCATCATGTCTCCTTCCTGACAGCTTCATGGAAACCAGTCCATGAAGGTGAAGTGTGAGGGGACGCAGTACCTTTTGCAGTTGCTGTGCTGAGGTGGAAGCACAGCAGATGTAAGGTGGGAAGCTGAACTATTTTTCACTGCAGTATGGCCTACGGTATTGACACAGTCAGGGTTGGGGTCTTGAAAAATTCCTCTCTGGAAAATTACACTTCACAAAGTAAATCTAATGTGTGTGGTCAAGGACACTCTCTCTTTGTCCTTGCCTGCATAACTATATGCCATGAAATAGCTGCTGTGGATAGCTCCAGGGCTGGCAGCAATTGGTAAAGTGATTTCTTGTGTACTGTTTACTATTTTGATGGTTTTTAATGGAGGAAGCATTTTTGATGTGTTTATTTTTATATATTTTGTCATTAAGAGTCACAGTTAACCTGAAAAATAAATACATCAATATTCAGTTCTCCCCAGGAAGCCAAATTCTTAGCTTATGCCTTTGGTATAATTCTAACACCTTTAAAAGAGGCATTTTTGACTAAAAGCGATATAAATGAAGGTAAAAATTTAAACTTTGATGAGAAAGGTTATAAAATATGAAAGCTACTAAAGCCGTTCAGAAGATTCTAGCCCCATCTCAGAAATGCAGAAATGTTCTATGAGTGCTAGGGCCAAAAACTCTGGAGGTTGTGGAGATGCTTTAAAAAGAAGAATTTAAGCAAGGTTCAAGTGGTCACTGGTACGTGCAGGAAGGTGCAGAGCTTCTTCACACATTTGCCAGCAGATCACATGCAGATTGCTTTGGCTTGGAAAGAATCTTAGAATGATTTGGGTTGGAGGTGACCTCCTAAAGGTCATCCAGTTCAACCCTCGAGCAGTCAGCAGGGACATCCTCCACTAGAGCAGGTTGTTCTGAGCCTTGTTAAGCCTGA
>VWYK01117365.1:5878-16224 GCA_013399775.1 Semnornis frantzii | reverse complement strand
TCTTTCCTTTCTCCAGCCTGCATTTTCTCCCTTCACTTCTTTGCCCTGGGAAGAGCACATGCCCCTTCTTATCTCATGATTTGCAGGGAGATGGCTGCTAGCTGGCAGGGAATTGTGAGCTGCCTCATGCAACCTGCGGAGACCTCTTAAGCCCCATCTGGAGGGAGCAGTTTCAGTCTATCCTCAGATTGACCTAGGGTAAAAGAGGTTGGAGGATTCTAGAAGGCCTCTTTGGGCCCAGTGGGTCTTGGTTTGATGGATGTGGCCTGGCTCGTGAATGTACTTATTCTACCTGATTGCCTTTTGTATATATGCTCTTGTAAATATTATCTCTCCTTAAACTTCCAATTGGTGTGCAGTATCCTCATTCTTACTATTGGAAAGGGGTAAGAGTCATTTCTGTCCCCTGGTCCTGGGTGGCTCATGGCCTCAAACTGAGACAATTCCTTGCTTTGCTCCTGGAAAGACAGGTGTACAAAGGAGAGGAGAAACAGTCTGGGAAGTTGTGGGTTAAACTGTTATATCCTCTGTCTATTAATTGTTAACACTGGCAGAGGCAATGCGTTTTGAGGTTCCTTCAACACTTTAGTCCTAATTTGTCTGCCATTGGCACATGCAGATGTTATGAAAAGAGAAAATGCTGCTTTATAATATTGCTTACATAAAGCTTTGGCTTTTAAAAAATCTGTTCTTATAAGGAAAGATTAAAAACCAATGCCAATAAAAATACAAAAATCATAAAACTCTTGGAAAAAAAACAAACCTTATTAAATTCTCTTTTATTTTAGACTAAAGGGAAAACAGAGCTTTTGATAGATTAATTAGAAGCCTAAATGTGTTTATTAGCTCCTTTTTTATAGCTTCTCTTTTTCTGTTGATCAAACTGATTTGATCTGTTCATCTCATCTTTGAGCTCATTTCATCACAAACTGATGAAGTGTCTGAAAGAACCTGTGATGCACAATAAATCCATCTTTCTAAAAACTTTGTTTAGGACTTCAACTCCAGATACTTCTCTTTGGCTTGGAGGAGGTGAAGGCTTAGAGGAGAAAGGAGAGCTGCTTTCCACCTACCAAATTCTACCCACCCTCTTACATCTTGACTCACCCATCCGCCGAAGAAAAGATTACTCCAGATGAACAAAAGCAGCCAAATCTGTCCTCTCTAAGGACAGTTTCATGAAAACAATAATTTTGTTGTTCAGGAATAAAGCTTCTCTTCTCTCCCATGAATTCAGCTTTGTGTATGTGACAAGCATTATTGTCCCAGGAGCAAAATACAATGTTGTGTGAAAAGTGAATGCCTGCTAAGCACTAAAACAACCACCTAGTCTTGAAGAAAATGTCACACTTATGAGTAGGGTACAAAGAGGTACATAAAATTCAGTGTGTTAATGGGCATGGCAGTGTAATCTCACCTGTCACTGTCTTGTTGTCTAGGAAGCTCAGTGAGCTTTCTCTATTTTTCAGAGATATGAAAGAAGCCAATCTAATGAGACAACAACTTGGAAAGAGACCACTGGTTTACAAAATATGCATGATCAGGTTTTCTAGCAATCCTTCAAACCCAATTGGATACTTCTAGGAGATGTGAGTTTAGCTTAGCCTAGGAGAGCCGTGGTCAGGTACAGTGGGGTTAGGGGATGGCAGCAAGCTGGGCACTGAGCTGGTAGGAGGGGACTCATGCTGTCTTGCTGTAGGTCCTGCATTTATCATTTCCATTTATTCTTCTTCCACCAACTTTACAGGGGTGTCAGAGGCACATTATGGTGTCCATCTGTTGTCTTTCTCTATTTGGCTTGGAAAAGATGCCTTTTTTTTTTTTTTTTTTTTTAACCTGAAAACATCCTATCCACCAGCACAATTGACATTACAGATTCAGATTGTGCCCCCTTGGAGGGTAGATACACTTGACAGGGAAGAGAAAAGTGACACTCCTGGTGCTCCTGGCAGCCACATAGGCACAAAAATGCAGTGTAGCACTGACAGTCCCCAGAGCTGCCCATACCCATACATAAGCCACCATTTGCATCAACTTCTGTTCACCGACACACATAATTTCTGGCAGCACTGAGTTCAAATGTGACACGGGCGAGTTACCAGACAAGTTCAATGAAAGAAGTAAAAACTAAGCTTCACGACAGCTGCATGTAAAACATGTGAGGAGCTGAAATGCAACAACGCTAATAATAAAAGCAACAATACTAATTATTTACTCCTTGATTCGTGGCTTTTTTGTGTTGGGTTTCTCTTACTAGAGATAATGAGGAACCCAGAAGGTGTTTTGCTTTTATGGAGACATCATTTGGGCTTGGAAGTAAAGTGCTATATATGTTAAAAAAATTGAGGTATGTTTCTAATTAAAAGGTAAAATCCAGTTCCATCTATGGGACACTGACTTGGTGTTTGCCATTGTGTGGATTTGGACAATTTATGTCTCTCCCTGTCTAATATCTCTTTTCACCTTCCACCTATCTAGATTGCAATCTTCCATGGTTATTGACTATCTCTTATTGTTGTGCTGCACCCAGCTTAGGGGAATCTCAATTCCAGCACTCTGATTCAAACACTAAGACAGAAAATTCAGGGAACAGTGACCAATTTTCTCACTTCTGATACTGACTAGGTTAGAACTGTAAACCCATGGGAGCTACAAGTGAGTCCTCTGAACTGGCATTAGGAATTTCTCTTGCACTGGTGACACATCTTGGGTAAAAACACATGCCCAGAGTCAGTTGGGACCTCATGGAAAGGTGACATCCAAAGAAGCCTGCCAGTACCTGCAGGAGGCATTGTGTGTCCAAGAATACCCAAACCTACAGACTGCACCCTGCTGCAGTGTCTTCTGACAGGGCTTGCATTCAACTTGAAAATTATAGGTTGCACTTTCTGCTGGTGCCTGAGTGAAAACAGTGAACGTAGACTGATGTTGAGCATTAACATGTGCCACCTCAACAATACTTTTCCATCTAGTGTAAAAAGAACAAAAAGCTTAAAAAGCCAGACACAATACAAGTTCTCAAAGTTCCTTATGTCAATTAAAATGTGATCTTGATGGCTATCTGTGAATGAAAAGCTCACTAACTTCATGGTGACCTTCTAGGTCCTAAAAAACCTCTGAAAAGCTTGCTGTGCATGCAAATAATTTCTTTATAAATATTTCTCATTTATGTTCTAGAAAGAAGCACAAACCCAATTTGATTAACTACAAAAAACATTTCATTTTCATCCTTATCTGTGAGAAAAGATTTCTTTCTAGGTTTTTGTTCTACCTCGTTACTCAGTATGAAAATTAACAAAGTTATTCTCAAGTACATGATACATGACAGCTCAGCCAAACCTTCTTCATTCACAAACTTTGTTTTTCTACATGAGATAATGGAAACATAGATGAGAAAGGAGATAATTTATATTGTAGGTCATGTAATATCTGCTTTTTTCTTTTGAAGACTGAATGCATAAGCACAAATACTGATTTTCTTAAAAGGAAATCTCCAACCCATGTAGATCTGCTTAGTACCTACAGGTACTAAAGGAGACTTCTATCTCCCTTTTTTAATCTTTGAATGTTTCTTAGTATTAAACATACAATGTTTATCTCCTTGTATGACTATTCTCTCCAACCACTCTCTCATCCCTCCTCTTCATCTCTCATTTGAGGTTGTCTTTGAGGTTGGAAAGCTCTTGATGACACAGCCAGTGCACATATGATAGCATTGCCTGTGATTAATGGAAAATCTCAGGCCAGTATCTCATTCAGTTTCTTCTACCAGCATTAGTCCTTCACTTGTGCCCTAGCTTTGGTGAAAATGAAACCTCCCTTTGGTTTCTCTCTGCTTTTACAGAATACAATAGCAGAAAAAGCAGATGCATGGCAGGTGTCCCTAAATACCCCATGAATCCATTCATTGTCATTATATGAGGATCTGTAAATGGAGTTTAAATCTAACTGACTACCACTGCATAGTGCGCAATATGCAACACTATATTCTCCCCCCACAGGCTGGGAAAGGGTAGGACTGGGCTATAGAAAGTATAGGAATATAATTTTCCTGGTAATTCCCTTCCCTGGACTGCATAGGTGGGTTTGCAGTCAGCAGAGGCTCCACAGTAGAAGTGTGGTCTATCTACAAAGGTTTGCTATTATGTATTATTCAAGGCTTTTTATTTTCACAAGCTTTAGGAAGGGAAGAGTGTGCCAGACCATGCTCAGAGCAGATGGAGCTTTTTAAAATGCCTTTGGGTTGGATGTTTTTCTTTTTCAATGGGTAAAAGAAGAGTTTATTGGAATTTTTGGAGGTATTTTCATAAAGACTCTCACCAACAGGCAAGCTGGCTTGTTTGTCTTTTTACTTTATCTTCCTTTCTTTAACTATCCTTTCTTTTTTGACTATAAACTGGATTTAAGAAAATGAGGTTTGCATACAATTCTCTGATAAGTATCCATGCAATATGTGAATTACCAACACGCACAGACTGCCTGTGTGACTCCTTTGTACACCATGCTCCTGCTTTTTCAAACCCAGCTGCAGGAGGAATTGCCAAAGAGTGAGCACCGATCAGCAAAGATGCAGGTCTATAAAACTCGCTGGGATATAGAGCAAGCCATTGCCATAAAAGTTTGAGTATCTCTGTAACTCTGTTTATATGAGCAGTCCCATGAGTTTCCATACAATTGCTCTTAGAAGTCAAATTAAGAATATGAATGCATCTCCCTGAGCTGTGTTTAAGTTTCCTTAATTGTCATGGCCAAATTACAAAAATTACTGCAACACAGTCATATAATTAAGCTAGGGGATATTTTCAGATGTCTTAGGTGAAATCAAGTAAATTTTCTTACTTTCGCTCTTGAACTGTCTGAGAGATCACCTGCATTTCTGGGCAGTGATAGTGAGAGGAACAAACCAGGTCTGATGCTGCCATAGTCAGTGGGGAAATGTGGCCATGCCTGAAGGGGGCAGAACTGTCCCAGAAGGGGACCTGTACAGGTGAAATGTTTCCTGTGAATGTCAATGTAAACTAGCTTTCTGGGATAAAGGCATCGTTATACTTCTGAATTGACATTTACTTTTAGAAAACGAGTCTCAAAGGAGAGAGTACACTTTGATGTTTTCTTCCTCACTGTTGCAGTCTTACCTGCATTAAATTGCTCAAAGCCACAGAGCCCCTAGGAGTTAAGTGGTGACTGTCCCATCAACACTCAAGGAAGCTTGAGAGTTGTCTTGCATTTATTAACTTTGAAATACGTGCAGGCAGAAGATATATTGTCCAGACCCTGCGATTCGCCAGTCATCTTTTAAAGACTTTGAATACTAATGCAGTGTTCATTTTATGCAGTGAACTTCTCCTAAATCTCCATTGAATGTTTGGATGTGTGGAAAGTGAAGCAGCAGTAACAAGTCAGGAAGAGTATCTTAACTGGGAAAGTGGACCCTGCTCACTGAGGGCTTGGAGAAGCAATCTGGCCTTTTACTGACCACCTATAAATTTGCTTGTGCCTTAGTGGGACAAAAGACATTTGTATTTGTGCTGACAAAGCTGGGATTTTCAGACTAGAAATTAAACATGCAATAAAATGCAAACAGAGCCTTCATTAAGTGAAACAAACAGAGGAGTTGATGTTTTCAATAATAACTGCAAAGGACCTTGCAAACTGTACAGTCTGCTCCAGGAAGGATTTTCTCTCATCCCTGGCAGGATTACCAACACACCCTCTGCTGCAGCAGTGAGCAGAACGAACAGATCTTGGAGGGTGGGTGTGGAGCTCCGTGGCATGTTAGGTGTCTTAAAAATAGGCTTGAATGTTTTATTCTCTTTCTGCTCCTGTTTGATACTATTTATGTTAAGGCAAATCTGGGTGTATAACATTGCTGTAAATAATTGAAGAGCCACAGTCTCTTAAAGTGTTTTCTGTAATGCACTCACAATCATTTGGAATTTCAATATCAGAATTGTTGAAATGTCTGCACTGTCCTTATTTTAGATGTGAGAGGAAGAGAGAACACCAAGCACAGTCCACCTAGAAGGGGAAGCAGAAATGCCATCAGATTAAAATGCTGTCCAAGATCTTCTGCCAGAAGTACCTTAGGAACGTTCCTAAGGTACCTTAGGGAAGAGAAACTAGACAGAGGGAAGAGGTAACTTTATGTCATGAATTCAAATCTGTGTTTCAGGGCTTGGAGCAAGGACTTCTTCCAAGGTAATTTGTAGGAGTCTGGGGGCTGCTGTGTCACATATAACTCTATCATCCCTAAGACTCTGTAACACCTCTGCTGCAGGGCAGGAGGGCACTAATCCAGATCCCATACACACTCTTTGTAGCTGTTCATGCTGCAGTTGTAACTCAGAGTCTCAACTGTGTGTTGTGGACTTTCAGTACCAAATGTATCAAATGGTGGTCAAACCATAAAAGGAAGTCTCATTTCCAGGCTTACATTTTTTATGTGCACCAAGAGACAACCAGGACGAGGTGGACAGGCAAAAAGGGACAATGCTCAGATGGTCTAGTTCTGTAGTTTCTGCTATACTCTGAGTGCAGCAGGAAGCCACTCACCTCTGGGTGTTCACACTTGAAGGCACTGCAGCAAGCTGGTTTGCACTGAGAATGTTGTCAGTGATCTCCAGCACAGCCTGATTACAAAATATGTGAAATATCTGGTCACCTGTTAGAAGCAGCAAGCAGGCTGCTGTGGAGCTCCCATCCTCAGGCTCTGGTTCTGCAGACACCCCAAGGCTGTGGTTAAGAGATGTATCCTTCTCTTTTCCTGGGATCTCTGTCTTCTTGCTGTCTGCGGTGGCCCTCTTGCATTATGTTTTTTACCTGGAATGCCATGTAGCCCTACTTTACTAGAGACAGTGACATGGATTACTTTTGATAGTCCAGCTTTGAGCTGTTGTTGTAGTACCATAAATGCTGTGTGTGTACCATAGGGCTGGAGTGCAGGGATCCTGCAGACTTCTCCCTTTTGATCCAGAGCACCACAGAGGGCAGAGTCCCTCAAGCCATGGAGTGAATCTTCAGCACCATGAAGTAATGACCCCACTGCAAATTTTATAAAGAGCTTTCTCTAACGAAAGTTTTTCTGTTTGTTTTTTTCGGTGAAAAATGTTTCCTGCATTTTCTACCAAATCTTAACTTATTTTCTTGAAGAGAATCTCCAACCTCTTTAAATTCAGTTTGTGCTAGAGGAGAGGTGTGATATATATTAAGTAGATGAAAGAAGACAAGCCAGCATAGGGATAGACTGTTTGAAGGACTTAAATTCTAACTATAAATCATTTAAAATACTAAATTTGAATTTACAATATATCTTAAAATTATTCTGTGTATTCCATAATTGGAATCAAGACTTCCAGAGACATTCAGCCTTCTTCCCTGTGCTCAACATCTCTCTTTCTTTCCTCTTCTTGTTGTCAGTTTTCTCTTACTCTCTGGTTATGTTACATTTAAAGTTCCCTTTAGGTGGACTTCAAACATTTTGAATGTGTGTTCACAATATTGTCCTCTAAGCAAAGACCCTCTCCTTTTTTTCTACAACCCTTGTGTGGTTACTCCCACACAATGGAGGTGGAAGCACACAAGGAAAGGTGTGAACTGTATGTGCCATGTAAGATTCCCCTGCTAACATCCTGCCTTTATTCAATACCAAGTGGAAGACTGGTGCTGTTTGCCTCATTTTTCACTTGAGAGGGGAGCGTGAATGCAGACAGAGCCACACTCATGGTGTCATCTTCCTTATGCCTGTAGTAAATTGACCTGGTTCAGAAAAATAGGCTATTTTTCCTTATCAAATATGATTATTAAGCTTGGGATCCAAGGCTCCACTTACTGCCTGGGAAGGGTTTTTCAGTCTGCTGCTGAAAGTGCTAAATCCTACACTTCTGCTAACTGGTTGGAGGAAACACCATCCCCCAACCATGTGGGTTTTAAACCTGTTTTTTATATATTTTTAAGTGCTTTAACACCCTCCCTTATATCTCTAAGCCTGAATGTTGGACAAAATATCAATAAAACTCACTACTTCTGTTGAAAAGAAAACCTCATGTGGTTTCCTGTGGATCCATTACGTTTGTAAATCACTCAGGGCACATGACCTCTTAACAGTATCTTGTTTCCAACTCACAAAACGATGAAAGGTGATTGGGCTCCAAGTGCTCACCACCACTCTCCCCCCTTCTTTCCTCTCTGCAATTTTCCTTCCCCTGAGTTTCTCTGACAGAGTAAGCTCAGCTGGCTCCAGCCTCTTCCAGCAGGTGAAGAGCAGCTTCTTGCGCTCCTTGCTCCCACGAAGGGAAGGGTCAGCGTTTTATTCTCACCTACGTCATGGAGAGGGACTTTGGTGGTGGGAAAAGGCAAACTATTTGCATTCCTTGGGTCATCAGCGGAGCCATAGATGAAGTGGAAGAGGAGCAGTTCTGCCCGTGAGTAATAATGCTTTATTTGGTAGTCACTCTTGGTGTTGGCAGTGGAGCCACAGTGCATGCGAGCCATGGCATTGAGCACTGCCCCCACGGGGCGGGGCAGTCCCCCCTAGTTGTGGGGACTGTGTTCCCCCACAGCATGTGGGACTGTGTACACAGCAACTGGCCCCCACCACACTCAGAGCATGACCTCGGTGGAGGATGACCACAATGTGGGCACTCCTTGTGCATGTGCAGAGGGCTATGAAATTTTCTGGAGCAATTGAAAGAGGAAGAGAGATCAAGCTAGATGCAGTCTTGAAAGAGTAGATAGAGCAGATCACTCCAGACTAACTTGTATGCTAGTACACTTTTAATGGCTGCAGGAAAGTCTGTGTCTTTTTTTTCTCTTAAAGTCCCCTGCAACGCAAGAGAGTAGATAAGACTTATTGCTATCCACATACTGTGTCTTTTGATGCTGCAGACCAGAATATTCAGCTGCCAAAACTGCAGCAGGAGGAATGGATTTGTGGGGTGAGAAAAGGGTTGGCATGAAGAAGATGCTGACAGCATTTTAGGCTAACATAGTGATGAAATCAAAATTTGCTCCTATCTTCAATAAGACAAGCAGTCCTGGCTGGATTTCAATACTAATTGGAGGTGTCTTTTTGATCATCGTACACACACCAGACTCCAGCAAAATCTTTAGAACTGCTTAACAATGCACAAGGATATTCAGATGTCCTCTGCAATCAATAATAAAGGGATATAAAACCCCCAGATTTTTAAAGTGTGAAAGATGTTTTTCTGATACAGCAACTGTCAGGTGAAAACACCGCTTGCTGACCTCTAATTTTCTACTGTCTGACCAGGTTTCCCTCATCCCCAAAACTGGGCTGGCTCCACCTGCTCTTTATTCTTTTGATCTTTGTAGATTAAAAAGGATTTTATGGGGAGCAAGTTCTGGGTCACAGGAGGGAAGAGGAAGTGGGACGGGGGGGGGGGGGGGGGGGGAAAGAGAGGACTTGCTTTGCATGTTTGTAGCACACTGTGTGTTAGTTGATGTGCTGTTGTACAGTCAACCATAGCCTTTGTCTTTCAGCTGTGACTATATGAACTCATAACAATATTACTGTGGGGGTTTTGGTTTTGTTTATTTTCCAAGGGAATGGGGAGAACAGAATCTGTTTTGCTCATCCAGCCCTTCTGGCAAGGCTTCTGGGAACAGGAGTCTTGAGAGATTCCCCACAGTACACACTAGCACCAGGGCCCAGACTGCCCTAGGCACACGGGAGAGCTGCCACAGCAGCTGCTGCTCCCCTAGGCTGAAGGTAATTCTTTGCTTGTGGCCATTTCACATAAAGAAAAGAAGATGTGTTTGAGAAAAAAGAAATTAATTTTGCTACCATACAGACTGTTCTTTCATTTACCTTAGGAAGCAATGGAAAATGGAATGAGATAGTACAAAACCCATCAGCTTCTCACCAGAATAATTACACTTCTGCCATTATAAAAAAGCAAAATAAAAACCTGTAAAGGGCACCATATAAAAAAGACAACAAATAGGGAAGGCGTGAATACAAATTTTTATAACAGTGAGCAGTTCCTTATCATAAGTCTACCTTTATTATAGTTTTCAGTTTAGTCTCAGCTAAAATAAATCTTGAAGTATTTAAACTTGCACATATGGCGTATTTCTACCCTCCCTTCATAACACAACATGCAAGGTCCATTCAAATGGTTTCTAATAGTTAAAATACTGAGTCCTAATGAGATTTGTAATAAGCCACTGGTACAATTGCAATTTTCTTCTGCAGTCATTTGGATCCCTACTAGAGGAGGTCAACTCCACTGTGCTTTGAAGTCCAGTGAAGAACAAGTGTGGGAGAAAAGGGTACAGAGAATTCAGGAGGTTTTACTAACTCTTTTCACAACTCTTTAAATGAA
>VWYK01117360.1:0-12370 GCA_013399775.1 Semnornis frantzii | reverse complement strand
TGGCCACACTGCTCTTGGTGCAGCCCAGGACTTGGTTGCTGTCTGGGCTGCATGTGCACACTGCAGGCTCTTGTTGAGCTTTTCATCAACAGTGTGATCAATCTGTGTGATCATCTACTTCAGCTCACGTGAATATTAAAAAATGAATTGTTGTAAGTAGGATGGGGAACACCTGCAACTGAAATTCACTGCCCCTGCTTTTCGTTTTGCCAGAAATAGTGTCATCAGCACTCTTTTATTTGATTTAATGCAGAAGAATCACAGAATCAGACTGGTAGGGCTCAGAAGAGACCTGCAGATCATCTTGTTCAACCTCCCTGCTAAAGCTGGTTCACCTAGGGAAGTTGCACAGCATCATGTCCAGATGAGTTTTGAGTATCTCCAGAGAAGACGACTCCAGAATGTCTGTGGACAGATAGTTCCAGTTCTCTGTAACCCTTGTAGTAAAGAACATATTCCTCATGTTCAGATGGAACTCTAGTTCCTTGATCATCTTTGTAACCCTCATTGGACTGTCTCCAGTAGTTCCTTGCTTACTACTGGAGTGAGGATCTCAGAATTGGACACAATACTCCAGATCTGGTCTCACTAGGGCAGAGTAGAAATGGAGGAGAACCTCTCTCAAGCTGCTGGTCACACTCTTTAATGCACCCTAAGAGACCATTGCCCCTCTCCACCAGGGCACATAGTGCTGGCTCATGTTATCCACCAGGACTCCAGGTCCTTCTCTGATCACAGAATCATAGAATCATAGAATGGTGAGGTTGGAAGGGACCTCAAAGATCATCTAGTTCCAACCCCCTGCCATAGGCAGGGACACCTCCCACTAGTACAACTCACTCAAGGCCTCCTCCAGCCTGGCCTTGAACACCTCCAGGGAGGGAGCAGCCACAACCTCCCTGGGCAACCTGTTCCAGTGTCTCACCACCCTCACTGCAAAGAACTTCCTCCTAACATCCAGTCTAAATCTTCCCTCTGCCACTTTAAACCCATTGCCCCTCATCCTGTCATTGCAAGCCCTTGTAAATAGTCCCTCCCCAGCCTTCCTATAGGTCCCCTTCAGATATTGGAAGGCTACTCTAAGGTCTCCTTGAAACCTCCTCTTCTCCAGGCTGAAGAGCCCCAACTCTTGTAGCCTGTCCTCATAGGAGAGCTGCTCCAGCACTCTGATCATCTTTGTGATGAACTGCTTTCTGGCAGGTCAACTGCTAACCTGTACTGGTGCATGAGGTTTTTCCTGCCTAGGTACAGGACTCCACAATTGCCCTTGCTGAACCCTTGCTGGGTTCCTCTCAGCCCAACTCTCTAATCTGTCAAGGTCTCACTGAATAGCAGCACAACATACTGTTGTCTCAGCAATGTCTCCCAGGTTTGTATCATCAGCAAATTTGCTCTGTTGCTTCATCCATTGTTCTGTTTTAACTAGTAGCCCTGAAATAGTTAAAGAATAAGACAAAAATAAGTCAAACTTTGCTACAAAGTGTTTCTGCAGACACATCATAAGTAAGGTGAAAACAGTGCTGCAGTCTTCGGAGGTTTTCTCGTCCAGTGCTTTGCTATACTTATATTTAGATTTTGTTGGTTTTTTTTTTTCCATTCCATTCCATTTGGAATTCCATGCCAAGTTATGAAAATTAAGCCTGCTGCTTCTTTCTTTTCCCCCAGTGTATATTTAGAACAGCTGATGGGACCGATGACTGCATGTGCCTATTTCTGGTACAGGAGTATAGGAGAAGCCTGGTCAATAAATTTAGACTAAATGGACTACTAACACAGGTAAGGTGGATTCCAGTCAGGGAGGCTTCTCTGGAAAACAAATGTATCCTTAATGCATCCAATGAACAGTGCAGATGTGGGAGATGATGCTTCCTATTCTCTGCAAATCACTGGTTTTATTAGTTTTCTAGCTACCCACAGTATTGCTAGTCATAGTCTTAGGCAGCTTGAAAAGCTATTTGAAAGTATGCTGAAAAAAAAACCCTGTAGATTCTACTTTAATTGAACTCCTGTCAGAGGTATTCAGGCAATAAATTAATTTGGAATCTTATAAATAGCTCTGTCAATTCAATTAATTTCTTGCATCGTATATCTAAAGGTATTAATCTTTCTTAAGGTGATTTTTTAACTTTTTTTTTTTTTCACTTTGATGCTTCCATTTTTGCCCCTCATGTTTGTTTTATTTCCATATTTCTCTTCCCATCTGCATTTTCATAATTTATTTCTTCTTTTTATCTGGTTCAGATTGTCTATCATTAGAGTCTTTTTCTATCGCAGCTCTTTGCATTCTCTCTTTCCATTCTTCTTTTCTTGAGACCTTTCCACAGTCTTTTCTGTTATTTACTCTAGCACATTTAAAGTGGTCTACATTGCTAGCACCATCCCACTTCAAATACAGTGCAAATCTGTCTTCCTTTCTGTCACAGTCCAAACAGTGGATTCATGGTGGTTCCTTAGTGTGATCTCAAAGTGCAAAACACAGGCAACTCACACTAAGGGGTTTTACTTCTATCAACAGTGAAAGTTTATTGTTTGGGCATAAGAAATAGAGAAGAGTGACAAGAGAAAGGAAAAAAGTAGAGTGAGGAGAGGAAAGAGGAAGAGGTCCTATAGCTACCAACACTGTGAAGGTCCCAAAGACATCTCTCTGGTCCCAATGTCCAGTCCTGCTGCTCCTCCTGTTCTTGTTGCTGGAAGAGACCTTTTCTCTTATACTGAAGTGCAGAGATGAAGTCGAGAGCTCAGGCAGAAACTCTTGGAGCTCCCAAAGGTCTTGGTGTCCTTGGTGCTCTTGAAGCTCTCTTGCTTGAAGTTCTTGGGGCTCTCGAGCTCCTGAGCTCTTGCTGTTTTGGGGGTTCTTGAGCTCATGCGCTCTCTTGTTCTCGAAGCTCTCTTGACGTTCTCACCTGTTGCTAGGGAGACATCCTTTTATTTCTGACTTCACACCTGCTGATGATCAAACTCCCCTCTCTCCACCCCTTGTGCCCCCCACAATTTAAGGTTTGCACTCATACTCAAGCAGGAGTGACTGGGATGTGGTCTGGGCTGGTGAGGGACTTTTTATTATGTTAGGTACTGATAGGACTAGGGGGAATGGATCCAAGCTAGAGAAGGGCAGATTTAGGTTAGACAATAAGGGACACTGGGGACAGTGGAGCAGATTGCCCAAGGAGGTGGTGAAAGCCCCATCTCTGAAAGCTTTTAAGGCCAGGCTGGATGTGGCTCTGGGCAGGGGGATTGGAACTAGATTATCCTTGAGGTCCCTTCCAACCCTGTGAATTCTGTGATTCTATGACACAGCCAAACACTTTTGTTCTAGATACGACAGCTAAATTATTTTGGCAAAATATCTATTACCAGTAGTGGAAGCTCTAGGAACTTGTTACCTCAGTAGATATAATTGTAGGAAATAGGTAATAATACCAGGTAGGAGAACCTGCAATAATGGAAACATAGATGCAATTTATATGCAGGTGAGAAACCAAACAGAATAGTGTATGTTTGAAGCCGATATAAATTTCCTTTCTAGTGCAATATGTACATTATACCCAGCAAGACTACAGTAATATTTCGTTGCCAGTTTCTCAGTGAGGACTTCATACGTTTTTAAGGTAAGACTTGGGAGCAGTCTTGGTTTTGTTGGGGTGTCTTGATGTTTTGATCTGATTTTTATCAGGAAAAAACCCCAGGATGATGTTGAAATGGAAAGATCTTTTTCTTGAAATCTCATGACAGGGGGGAAAATAATTAAAATCAGCCAACAGAGTGAAGTGCTTCAGATGACAAAAACTAGTGTGTTAGCACTGGTGCACGGCATGTTATTTTAAGACAGAAAGTAGTTGAGGAAAGATTTATTTCTCTGGAAATGTTATCATTTATTTATACAGATTTAAGACCACAAAAGGGGATAATAGCAGGTTTCTACATTCCTAAGAAAATGCAAGACAGAAGAACTTAATTAATCAAACTTTATTGATTTATTAAGCCTGCCTTCTGAGTACAGTTCTTCATGTAGCAGAGGGCAGGTGAGAGTTTAAATGAATGTTTCATGCTATAGCTGTCTGTGAAGGAAAACGCCTTAAATGGCTACAAACTCAGTATACCTCTGCTGCTTCATTTGTGTCTCAGAACCATAAATTTGACACTTTGACACTATGTAAAGTTAGAGTTTTAAGTAAGTCAGACATAATAAGAATTACAAGATGTGCATATGTAAGGACCAAGCAAACCTTTCTGATGCTATATTAACCAGCCGTGGCTGCCTGGAGAATTTGATTTCTATCTAGAAATTCAAAATAATTAAACTGTTTTAAAATATGTTAACTCATGAGGTGGTTAAAAGCATGGGCAAGGCTCACTCACAGAAGCATTAAACATGGAAAAAAGTTTTCTTAAGACTGTGGAGGGAACTCTTTGCCAATATCCATAGGATGTCATAATCGTTGGGCTAAGGCCTTATCTTCAATGTCTGAGGGCCACAGGAGGGCCACAAAGATGATCAGAGGGCTGGAGAAGCTCTCCTATGAGGACAGACTGAGAGAGTTGGGGCTCTTCAGCCTGGAGAAGGTTTCGAGAAGACCTTAGAGTAGCCTTCCAGTATCTGAAGGGGGCCTACAGGAAGGCTGGGGAGGGACTATTTACAAGGTCTTGTAATGACAGGACTAGGGGCAATGGGTTTAAACTGGCAGAGGGAAGATTTAGACCAGATGTTAGGTGGAAGTTCTTTATAATGAAGGTGGTGAGGCACTAGCACAGGTTGCCCAGGGAGGTTGTGGCTGCTCCCTCCCTGGAGGTGTTCAAGGCCGGGTTGGCGGAGGCCTTGAGTGAGCTGTGCTAGTGGGAGGTGTCCCTGCCTATGTCAGGGGGTTGGGACTAGATGATCCTTGAGGTCCCTTCCATCCTTATTATTCTATGATGCTATGATTCTACGTCTGCTATGTGACAATCCATGAGATAAGCAACAACAAACTTCTGCTGCATTTTTTAGGTTACATGACACATCCATGCAGGCCACGAACACACACACACACACACACCCCCCTCATTGGTTTCTGAGGAACTGCCCTAAATAGATCAGTCTGACTCAGATATATAGAGAAATCCAGATGAAATTGGAGAAAGCAAAGAAAAAAGTAATTCCTCTGTTTGTGATAGCATTTCATCCCAGCTTAGAAAAGTTTATGACGAGGAACAGGAGTGACCACAGAGAGGGCCTGAGTGACTAGTTCAGGTAGAATTATCTCCATTTTGGGGAATGTGAATCTTACCCTTTTGGACTACACTGTGTATATTTTATCCACTACATCCATTTCCTTCAAACAATGTGTTTACAAATTTTGCAAGTTTATCATGCATTCAGCAAAGTGTACAGACAAAGACCCCAGAAACAAAAAATCTCCAAACAAAAGAAAACATTTGAATGCCTCCATATGGATGATAAGACTGAATTTAAGGGACTCAAAAAATCCCCTAGGGCTGATGAAAGGATGGCATTTCAGGACATAGTCTGAAATTGAAATCTGAAAAACTGGGACATCACCATACTCGTTTGGACATCTGACCCCAGGGCAGATATTAGACTCCAGTTTCCTGTACAAAACATGCATTGTAGAAAAGGTAAAATACTACAGAGAAAGATGTGAATTTAGCAGTCCATCACAAGAGATCTGGACCATGGACTGTCATACAAGAAAATAAATGTCAGCTAGCATATAGCATCTGGAAATCTAGAATTAATACAGGGCACTGCTGGGACTCTGTCTGAATGCTCCCTACAACCTCAGGTTTTAGCAATTGTAGAACAATCTTAATATGAAGAATAAAAGACAGCTGTTAAAATGATGAGGGAAATTGTTAGTTTGTTTTATGGAAGGAAATACTAAAATCTGGGCTTGCTCATTCTTGCAAAATGAAAGCTAAGAGTGGATATAATTTCTTTTTATAAGCACATGAAAGTGACAAACATTAGGGTGGAAATGCTCTGTTTAAGCTGTCCCTATTAGTACAAGAGTAAATAGATAAAAAATTGCCATGAATAAATGTAGGTTAGAATTCCTGAAGTGTCCTCTGATCTCTAGAGGAATAAGAAGATCTGGGACAGCCTTGCGTTACAGGAACTCAGGTAGCTAGAGCTCTGAGATAGATCTGCTTAGACCTTCTTTCACTAGGAGATTCCCAAGACTGAAAAGCATCTGAATTCAAAAGGCTAGATGTTTTGTTTTTGTAAACTAGAACAGTTTCTTGCTGAAATACTGAAAACAGAAAGATGCTAAGTAAATTAATGAAAAATGAAAAATACTTTCTATATAATTGGTTTACTTGTCATGCGTATTTGTCTTGCTTGTCTACAGTATCCCAGTGGGGCAGAGCCTTCTTTCCTGACAACTCTGATTTGCAGAATTGTCTGCTCCATCCCTCTGGTCTCACAGAGGCTTTTTAGTGGCTGGCCTGGTATCTCCCAGTTCCTCACCACTGCTCTTTCAATAGTTGCCTCTCCCATCCCTAACTTGTCACTGTGTCCATCAGTAGTTCTCCTGGGAAGGTGGAAACTTCCCCTCTTTCCATATTACAGTTTTTCAGTCATTCGTTCATATTATTCAGCTGGAATGATGTAATTGCGATGGATACCATCCACTGCACCTCTGAAAGAAGTGACAACAAAGTACCTCTGTAGTTTAAAGTCAGATCATTCATGAAGTGGAAAATGAAATATGGCTGCCTGTAAAAACAGAGAAGGGAGCAGACATGCCAATGCTGGAGGCCTCTATCCACCCCAGCTGGCAATGTGCAGTAAGAATGTAAGCTGATGCTTTTCTATGATTCTGAATAAATGCTCAAACTACTGTAACTGCTGTAGATGCCAAAGGAACCTACTGATATCTGTACGCAGTCCTGCCCAATATCTGCGACTGTGCAAATATTTGGCTTCTTAGTGAAATCCTAAGAGTTGAATACACTTCTGTGTGAATTCCCATCAAAATCAGAAGGTGAGTTTCAGTGACATCACACCCATGGAGTAAATGGATCAAACACATAGGAGAGAATGGTTTCCCTTCCTGTAAAGGATATCTCATAACACATGTGTGAACAGAGGTTGCATACACAGCCTTGTATCTGGCATTCCCTACTTCTGAATTTACTACGTTTGTCTCAAACATTATATATTGATTAACTTAATGTAGATGAAATGTCCTGTGTGTATGCAGTGGAGATGATAGAATGATTCAAGCTACCAGACAAAAATATATTCTTTTAAAATAAACTCATGAAGATGAAACCTTAAAACCTTCTTCTGGTCCTGAAAGTTTAATAAATGCTTCCTTGAGGCTTCATTTTTGCCAGTATATCTTTGTTTCTGTGCAGAATGCTCACGCAGACTGACACTTATGTCAAATATTGTTGAAAACAAAAATCATAATTAAATTCATTTATATGCCATAGAATCCTACTGGCTCAATATAATTCTTATGTCAGGCTTTAAATTTGTCTTTTAAGCTACAAGTAGCAAGAGATTTAAATCAACACACCTTTAGTACTTATGTATAGCACTACAGTAATTCCAAATGTTATACAGCTTATTGTTTCATTGTAAATATTGGTTCAATTAGTTTCCTAGTGGATATCTAATCAGTTATGAATAGACATACAACTAGATTTATTTTGCTAGTCATTTTTTTAATTAGTACTTTAAACATTTACAGGTGTTTCTTTCAAAATGATTCAGCATTTGATTTGTGCTCTTTTTAGTTATTTTTATTCAGTTGCTGTAATGCTTTTGAAATGTGCCAAAACAGTAATGGGTAGGCAAAGAAAACTTTCATTTCATTCGAGGGCCTCTGAAATCCAGATAACCTTCCACAGTGATGTGACTGGCTTGATAGATAGATAGATAGCAGTAAGTATGGTCAAGCAAGGCTTGATTTCAGAAAGGCTTTCTTCAATGTCTCCCATAAGTCTCCCATACTAGTTGAGCAGACAGGCAGGCAGAAAGAAAACTTGCTGAATGGTCACATCCAGAGGGTAATGTCCTATGGCAGAAAGTCTAATTGGAGGCCATCGATCAGTGTTTTACACCTGAGGTGGACCCTGTCCTATTTAACATCTTCATTAATGATCTGGATGATGAGACAGCAAGGGTGAAGGTGGGGAGGAAAGGCTAATAATGGCACTGGGTAGTACTGCTTATCCAGAGAGAAGTGGGCTGACAGGAGCATTATGATGTGCACCAACAAACAGTGCAACGTTAAGGGGTTTTTTTTTGCAAAANCCTCATAGCAGAGCTGCTGCAGCCATCTGATCATCTTCGTGGCCCTCCTCTGGACCTTCTCCAGTAGTTCCATGTCCTTCCTCTGCTGGGGGTTCCAGAACTGCACACAGAGTCTTGCACACACTGATACTTTCATTTACCAACAGACCAGGCCAAACTCAGCTACTCTACTCTCCTACAAGGCCTGTACAAGGGTTGTAAATTCAGCAATGTAGAACTGTTAATAATGTCGCAGTCATGACCTAATTGTGTGATGAGAGGAGAAGTCAAGAATAATCCTTGTATTTTGGTTTAGGTGCTCTTTACCTTATGGTCTGAACCTAGGAAATCATTGCTAGTTAATGTTTACATAAGTCACACAAAAGCAAGCAGAGCTTCCTGCTTTCTGCAATTTGTTTTGATGTATTGCTGAGGTGGAGAGTGTTTCATCATTGTGGTTAAATATGGTTCCTTACACAACTGGGGTTTATATTGTACACAGACTGCTTGGCAATAAGCAAGAGCAACAACATCATACTTCTAATATCTTGCTTCAATTTTCTTTGGAAATGAAGTCTATTTAATCATAAAACTAAGCTGAGCCACATACCTACTTTTCTTTTTGTACTGTGACATTTATAGGAGTATCACTAAGACCATCTGATGTATTTCTACAGCAAGGAGTGAAAAATGAATGGAAATCTTGTTACAGGGAAATACTGGCTAGAAGTCTTTTCTCTCTCTTTCTGTAGCTCTAAAGCTCCAAAACAACAAAAGCAGTTCCCAACCATATGCTCACCAAACAAATCTTTCAGCCTCTGCAACAGTCTTAATTTAATTTCTATGCCATTTATATATATTTTTATTCTTTTGGGCTACATATGTGTCTCCACAGACTGTGTTCTTTGCTACACCTGAACTGGACTATCAGACATACTGTCTTGAAACACTTACCTAAAATTTTAGTATCTTACTTGGTTTTAGTCTCCCAGATGACTCACATCAGTGGTTCCCATTTTCTTTTCTCTTCTTGCTCTTCGTTAACAACATTTGTTCCTATAATCAATAACGTATTGTGAATATTTTCCCATCCATGGTTACTGTTTCTTCCTTGCATGCAAGTGATCTCAAAAGGAAGAGATCACATTTATGATTTTGTTCTACCCAGCAAAACAAACTTCCCATGCTGTTACTATGATGCTACAGTATCTAGTATGTTATGCTTGTATGTATCTGCATAGTGACATACATGAAAACTGCTCAGGTAAGAACTCATTCATGCTCGAGTCAAAAATTCAGTCCCAGGAAGTCCTTTCTGCTCTTTTGACAGAACCACTCTGTGCTGCCTCAGAAAAGAAAGAAGAAACAGGTTTACAACAGAAGATCAAGAGTTTAATGCAACCGTTCTGTGACACTTATTTTTTCCCCCTGCTTCCTTTGCATTCTTTATTGACCTTACCACTTTGCCTTTGTGATGGTTTGGGAGTCATTCCCCCCCACACACACTTTGTAAAATCACCCAGCTGGAAGTTAAGGACTGAAACTCTATTTACAGCTTAGCACAGTATACAGGCAGACACATACACAATATACAAGGTAAAGGTAATACAGAAACACAACTCCCCTCCCAGAAATCAGAGACCCCAGGAGGTGCTCCCAACCACCCTTCCACCTTCTCCCATCCCCTATACCTTAGCCCATGGTTTGTCTTACACACAAGGGGAGTTTGGAGCATCAGCCAGGGGGGTTAGAGGTACAGTGGTTAATTAGATTATTCAGCAGAGAGGAGAGGACCCACTGGCTCCCAGAGAGAGACCGAGAGACTGTCTTATCTATGTTTTGTGTTCTTATTCTTATCCATCTCAGCAAGCCTATGAGTGAAGTAGACAACACCATTGTTTTCTTTTCACAGCCTGTAATATAATTTTCTCAATTAAAATATTCCAATTAGTCTCAAACCAGCACAGCCTTTTGTTGCTGTCAGGAATTGCATGCAATTATTCTTGCTCCTCTTCTGTTCTCTATAGTCTTTATTTTTGGCACAGGAGGAATAAAGACTCTCCCTTAGTCAAAGAGGACCAGATTACAGATCATCTAGACATGCAGTATATCCACAAATCCATTGGTCCCAATGGACCCATAAGTGCTGAAGGAACTGGCTAAAGTTATTGAGATTTCACCTAACCTAGTATTAAACATCCCAAGAGAGGATACTGGTTTAAACTGGCAGAGGGGAGATTTAGACTGGATGTCAGAAGGAAGTTCTTTACAATGAGGGTGGTGAGACACTGGAACAGGTTGCCCAGGGAGGTTGTGGCTGCTCCCTCTCTGGAGGTTTTCAAGGCCAGGTTGGAGGAGGCCTTAAGTGAGCTGTACTAGTGGGAGGTGTCCCTGCCTATGGCAGGGGGTTGGAACTAGATGATCCTTGAGGTCCCTTCTAACCTTACCGTTCTATGAGTCTATGATTCTATACTTTAATAGTTTATCTTGGGAGATTTCCATAGACTTAATTTCAAGAAAAAGTTGGACGTTTTTCTGCAGTCACATCTAGTGGTTCAGAATTACTTGGTTTGTATCAGTTTTATGTAATTTGGAACTCCCTTATTTTATATTTTTGGATCAATACAAACATAGCAAATAGGAAAAAGCCAGAAAAGGTCTGATTCAAGCTGCCCAACTAGTGGGCATTTTCTGTATTTCCAAAGTATGGTAAAAATACCATAGAAGCACACCAACCACAGAACAGGACACTGCGCACAGTAAAGAGAAATGTATCTGTGGCTCATAAAGAGCTATGGATATAGCTGGGCTGAAAATTTGGCTTAAATCCTACAGATGAGAAGAATTTTCATATCAAGGCTAAGATAAGACAAAAGAACATTGTATCCCTGCTTTTGTGCCAAATTAATTTCTGTTTCTTGACTGCTGTTGGAAGTACTAAAGTGAATACGTGCCTCCAGAGGTATCCTTGTACTTCTTAGGGTAGCAGAAAGGAGATGGAAAGACTCTTGCACAGTGCCATAGATCATAATACACACAGTAAATATGATTTTAGTTACTGTTTGACACCATTGTATTTCTAGGTGAGACACAAAGAAAAGTTCTATAAGACTTATTGTAGTCACTATTCTTTCTTCAGGGTTTTGGGAGCTTTGGTTTGGTTTGGATTTGGTTTTGGTTTGGTTTGGGTTTGGGTTTGGGTTGGGTTTGGTTTGGGTTTGGTTTGGTTTGGGCTTGGTTTGGTTTGGGCTTGGTTTGGGTTTTGATTTATAGTACTGTTCTATAAGGTTCAGATCTCAGATATGGAGCAGCTAGGTCACTCGACCAGAGAATTATTTTATTTTGTAATATAAGTATTGCTGCCAAACTTATTTCATTTTTCTGTCATTCTCCCTCATTTCTCAAAGCATTTCTGCACCCACATCCTACCACCTACTTTTTCCTCTGTGCGAACACAAGGAGAATGAAATTCAAAAGCTATTTTTCTTTATATTGTGCAATAAAAACATCTATTAAAAAAAACCAAACAAAACCCAAAAACCACCTCATAGCTATTAGTCCAAAAATACACTCACTTCAATAGGCTTTTCTTTTCATACATTTATTTTAATAGATCAAATGCAGTTAGGTTACAAGATATGATTTCTTTGTAGTTAATAGAATATTTCTCTCAATACATTATTCTGTTTCAACTTTTGTTTTTTTCATTGTGTTATTGATAAGCAGAGGACTATGAGTTGAAGTTTGCAACCTTTTGTAACCTTTCCACTCCTCAAAGTTCCTGACTTTGACAACACAATCACCATTTTATCCAGTGATGGTATAAATAATTAGTATCTGGCTGCCAAAAACAGCTGGTGCTTTGACTCATTCATCTGTCTACTGACTCAAATCACAAACTATTACATTACACATCTACACATTGGTAGTTTAATGTAGCCTTAAGTGTGCTTAACTTATTTAGATATTAATTAAAAATTGCTAATATGAAACTCTGGAATTTGGCTTTAGAGGCTCCCATGGTGTGCCACTGCAAAATGTTGTACCTTGTGTCCCTCTTAGCCATGACCCAAATCTGCCTTAGTTCACTGCTCAGTATTTGTACCTGTATGTCCCAGGTTGGGAACT
>VWYK01117355.1:0-12710 GCA_013399775.1 Semnornis frantzii | reverse complement strand
GAGCTTTTCATCACCCCAGACCCCTCTGAACCTTCAAATATTTATTGTGAGGGGATCTGTTTGAGTCAAAGGCTAAATCCTTCAGAACCTGCAGAAAAGCCCAGGGTTTTTTTTTTTAACTGACCAAATTAGCAGATGAAGAGGGAGACAAGATGTATGGCAAGGCACTATGGGCACTAGGCTTAAGATGAGAGAGCTGGTGTGGAAGTTACCAAGTTGGAATCCAGACAATATGAGCAGTGACACTGAGCTGAACTCCACTGCTCTGAGTGTTCTTCAGAACTGCCTCACTGCATAGGCAGTTACAGATATTTGGGCACAGGCATGTGCATCACCTTCCTGGGAGCAGAAGGTAGGCAAAGTAGGGAGGAGGGACACATTCCTTGGAAGTTTCCTAAAAGACCTTCTGCAGAATGCCACTTCTGGGGACCAGGGAGCTTAAGAATGAGCAGTGGGGAGTAGGAGCACATTGTTTAAGCTCTCCATTGAATAATTCATGATGGAAAGTATTCACCACTCCTGCATCATTGTCTGGGGGCTCCATAGCCCTAATTCTGGAGTTAATTTTTATGTGTTTGGTGGGGTTTTGTGGTTTTGTTTTTGGGGTGTTTTTGTTTTTTTTTTTTTTTAATGGAGTTATAGTTTTAGTCTGGAGAAGACTGAGAGAGGATTTAATCAATGTTTATAAATATCTGAGGGTTGGGGGTCAGGAGGGGGGGGACAGGCTCTGCTCACTTGCTCCCTGGGATAGGACAAGGAGCAATGGATGGAAGCTGCAGCACAGGAGGTTACAGCTCAACACAAGGGGCAACTTCTTGACTGTAAGGGTCCCAGAGCACTGGCACAGGCTGCCCAGAGAGGTGGTGGAGTCTCCTTCTGTGGAGCCTTTCAGGGGATGTGTGGATGTGTTCCTGTGTGCCCTGAGCTAGATTGTCTGGTCCTGCTCTGGCAAGGGGGTTGGACTGGATGAGCTCTTTGGGTCCCTTCCAACCCCTGACATCCTGTGATGCTGTGATATCCCCATAGCTACACAATGGCTCCTTAGGGGGTGAGTCTAATTCTGAATGTATTCCCCTGCAGTGCTCTCTGAGAGGCAGCTGGAGAGAGGTCCCAGGCAATGCAAAGCAAGCAGCAAGGGCTCTCCTGGCTGTGCTGCCTCCTACACTGTCTCTGTGCTGTAGAAGGCTTTTGTGTGCAGCATGGGGTTGCTGAGAAGATTGTCTTACATGTTTATGTGCAAGCATCTGCACTATGTATACCTTAAAAAGAAAGTTGTCTCTGGGCAGCTTTTCAGAAGTTCTTTACAGTGAGGGTGGTGAGACACTGGCACAGGTTGCCCAGGGAGGTTGTGGCTGCTCCCTGCCTGGAGGTGTTCCAGGCCAGGCTGGAGGAGGCCTTGAGTGACCTGTGCTAGTGGGAGGTGTCCCTGGTTGGAATTGGATGATCCTTGAGGGCCCTTCCAACCTTACCATTCTATGATTCCTTACCACTGCTCTCCATGGCTAGCTTGTTTTCCTTCTCTTACCCTTCTGCTCTATTTAACACATTTTAAAGGTAAGGCCATCAAGATTAATTGCCTTTTAATGTTTATTGTCCCTTCTGAGTGATGGGGTTTGGTTTTGTTGTTGCTTTCCCCTCCCTGAATTTAAAGGTCACCCTCTAAAGAGCCAGATTTACTACAGGATTAGTCACTAAGAGGTCATTTTTTTTTTGTTACCTAGAAAAATTCAAAATAGATTCTAAACCCAGACTTTAAAATATTAAATGTGCATCTGTGGGTTTTGTTTCCTAATGATCTGCTGAAGAGCCTGACTGCAAGGCCAGATCCCCTCCTGTGTCAGAGAGGCTGCTGTGCTGACCTCTATTGTCTTCGTTAATTAAATGGGTAGAGGGAAGCTGCTTTATTGCCAGGTGCTGTGCAGGATGCAACATCCTGTAGTAACTCCCACTCCACTGCATTTACCTGTCATCAGTGCAGGTGCTGAGTGGGTAAGACAGTGTGGGATTTGCTACCCCAGATTTGCCTCTAGTTTCTGGGGTGCTTTAGGATATGAGGTAGCCTGTGTCACCCTTGGAGTGACTGATGTGATCCTGGATGGAGGAATCCCAAAGTGGTTCCAAGCTAACTGTACCTCACCTCTGGATGCCATTTGGAGCCAAGTGTCCTTGCTGGGCTTTGCACCAGCTGGCCCAGGTCTCAGCCCAGAGATGTGACACAGATGCACAGTGAGGAGCATTTCCAGTAGTGCAGAAAGTTTCAGTGAGTCACAGCTGACATCTGTGAATTTGTGCAGGACCAAGCCCTGGGTCTCTGGTAAGGGTTAGAAATGCAGGCAGCAGTTGTGAATGTCCAAATAGATTTCATTGCATCTTCTTGTGTCTCATTGCTGATCTCTGGAAGTTTTCCAGTGGCTTTTTGGACCTCTCCTAAATTCAGGTGTGGTGATATAGCACTGGACTTGAAAATGCAGCTCTATCTAACCCCACATTGGTGTTTTCTGCTTGCCTTTCTTATTTAACTAGAATTCAGTGTAAGTTCAGGGATTTGACCATGTTGTAGCCTGGAAATTGTTGTCTGTACTGGCTGGTGTATGAAGGGATGAGGAACGTGGTGCCATGCCAGCTGTGGTGCTGCAGAGCCAGAGTCCTGCTGCTGCTCTCCCTGTGTCTGTAACGTTGCTCTCCCTATTCACTCACAGCCTTTACAGACAAACAGGGAATACAGGCAACAGCTCAAGAGAAATAATAAGCAAGGGGAATTGTTACACTGAGTACCTCCATATCCAGCACTGAGGATCTTCAGATGAGAACCCTGGCACGAAAGACAGTGCTGGGTGAGAGAGAGGGGAAGAAATTGCAGTCTGTGGTTTTGCTGAGGCCAAACTCTTCATAATGACCACCTCAGCCTGTGGACCAAAGCTGGACTGATGGCAGAGACTTGCAGAACATGTCCATGGCCTGGGTTTTGTCCTTCTGCACACACATTGGTGCTTCAAAGGCAGTTTTTGCCCCTGCTAGCCATGCTCTCATATTGGCTGTGTTTATGCTTCCTGCCTTGCTTTTGCCAAACTGCTTTGGGTTATGGTCAAAAGAGCAATAAAGCAAAGTTGGCTCTGAGGTGTTCTAGATAGCTTAGACAGTCTGAGTCTCTTCCAGCTTGAACCTGGGAAGTGGTCACTCCACCAAAAGGGAAGTGTTGGGCTGAATTAGGAGCTGTCTGGAAAGGCTAAAATTGAAAAGTCAAAGTGGTCTGGAGGAGCTGAAATAGACTTTAGGCTTTCTGAGATAAATCTAGCCCTAGGTTAGGCCTCCTGGTGAGGCTGAAGGGTGATGTTGCTTGCTTTCTAAGCAAATGGCTCCTCCTACCTCAGCACATCCCTGCTGGGGGATTAGGTGTCGCCTGGTATAGTTCTGCAGGCAACAGTTCAGGGGCTTAAATCCCTAGCTGCTATCTTTTCACAAGTGGGAGAGGTTTCACAGCAGCAGGGAGAAAGAGTATTTCAACTGGCAGTATTGACAGGGACAATTTATAGCCTATTGTGTGGATGCAGCTGCTGAGCCTGCCACCATCTTGGCATTCCTGATGCTATTTTTGACAAAGGATGTTTAACCAGGAATACCTTCACAGCTCAGCATAATTTATGTCTTGGCCATTTGCATCTCTTCTCTGTTCCCTTCCTTCAGCTTCCGGCCCTTCCAACCTTTCTCCTCCCCAAGCTTCTCCTCCTACACACACACATCTCTGCAAAGAAAAAATTAAGTGGGGATGAGTGGGGAAATGAAGCTAAAATTATCATCACACACCATAAATAAAACTTGGTAGCAGAAGAAATGGTTCGTGGGCAAATATTTACATAAATCAGTTCTGAAACCAGGGAAACTCCTGCATTTACTACTGCAGTTCAAAATCTCACTATGCAGTTACTGGGTAAAGAGTTTGGAAGTGCCATCCTTTTTTTACAGTTCCCTTAGGATGAGGCTCACTACAGACAGGCTGCCTGCTGTGTTCTGCCGAGGCACTGCATGCTCTGTGAGCAGAAAGCTGCAGGGGGAAACTCTTTGCACAGCAGCACCTGCCATTATGCAATGGTCAGGTTTGCCATCTTCCAGGTAAGATGTGCTCAGTCAAAGCTTAGCCTGGTGACAGTGTCTGTACCTCATGCAGTGTCAGCACACAGCTCTGTGCCAACTCACCTTGCTTCCTCAGGCACAGAGTGCTATGCTGAAGCATGTGAGCAGGGTTGCAGTGAAAAGCTTGTGCCTGGACTGCTGGCAGCCCTCAGATGTCAGCATCACAGCATCACAGGATGTTAGGGGTTGGAAGGGGCCCAAAGAGGTCATCCAGTCCAAAGCAGGACCAGACAATCCAGCTCAAGGCACACAGGAACACATCCACACATCCCTTGAAAGGCTCCACAGAAGGAGACTCCACAACCTCTCTGGGCAGCCTGTGCCAGGGCTCTGGGACCCTTACAGTCAAGAAGTTTCCCCTTGTGTTGAGCTGTAACTTCCTGTGCTGCAGCTTCCATCCATTGCTCCTTGTCCTATCCCAGGCAGCAGTGAGCAGAGCCTGACCCCCCCTCCTGACCCCCAACCCTCAGATATTTATAGACATTTTTTAGATCCCCTTTCAGTCTTCTCTTCTCCAGACTAAGCAGCCCCAGGTCCCTCAGCCTCTCCTCACCAGGCAGTGCTCCAGTCCCCTCATCATCCTCATAGCCCTCCTCTGGACTTTCTCCAGCACATCCCTGTCCCTCTTAAACTGGGGAGCCCAAAATTGAAGGCAGTACTCAAGATGAGGTCTCAGCATGGCAAAGTAGAGGGGCAGGAGAACCTCCCTTGATCTGCTGGACACACTCTTCTTAACACACCCCAGGATCCCATTGGCCTTCTTGGCCATCAGGGCACATTGCTGCCCCGTGGATAAGTTGCTACCTACCAGGACACCAGGATGTTGTGGCATCACTTTTCTCTCTCACCGTGTCACATGTAGACTCCCTTCTCAGCTGTTTCTCAGTTTACTGTGATACTCCTTCCTGACAATAAGCGTCATTATGTTTGTCCCTGTGGCAGCACAGGCTCAAAATGCCAGAGTAACATGCCCAAAGCAGTTTAACAAGGGGTAGAAAATGGTAGTAGATTATTTTCTCCAAGGGCATTTGGTACAGTAAGAGTGAGAAAAGAGAAGCTGAGAATCTTATTTCCACCCATGTGTTGTTTGTTTGTTTGTTTTTTCCTGGGGTACAGTGCAGTCACACAGTGCCAAGGACACACTGTGCAATGGCACCTAGCAGCCAAGGAGTGCTCAGCCCCTGGGGTGTCCTGCTCCAAGCAGACAGCTCACTCCATCATTGCTGCAGTGGCTTGCTGGGCCTTCAGCCTGGGGATGATCTGAGTGACAACCAGAGTACCAAGCAGTTCAGGCAGAAAGAACTGACAGAAATTAAGTGACTTGTGGCATCTTAGAAACCAGCCCCTGCCCTGGGGTTTATTGTTGTTTTTAATGCTTCCCCTGTTTTTCATCATGCCTGCAGGGAGGCTCAGCCTGCTGGCTGGCTCAGCACACAGGAGAAAATGCGGTGTGGCTGTGACTGACAGGGCCATGATGTCCTGTCAGGGAGGCTGTGCTTTAGAAATAAAATTGCTTTGGGAAATTGCATTGGAATAGCTTGCAGTGAGCTAAGCTGGAGGTGCCTTTCAAACACAGGGATGCTTGTCCTTCCTTCTGTTACCCATCTGCAGTTCTCATGGGGAGACAGGAGGGTGCCTGTTATTTTCTGCTCTGTACTTTCCTGTCTCTCTCCCCTCTCCCTGTCTTTCACCACTGAAACATCTCAGCAATGCCAGGAGGCTGGTATGTCCCAGGAGGGTAAGAATAGTCTACAATGGCAGAGATGACTCCTGTCCTTGTTTGTCTGCTTGCAGTTTTCTGGACAGAGGATCCACACGAGAGGTAGGAGCAGCTGGATCTGAGAAGCTGGAGCGTGCGCAAGAGCAGCTCCGAAAGGCTCAGGAAGATTTGTTCCAACATCCCAAGCTAACAGTCCTGTTCCACTCACCAAAAGAATACCTTGGTGTGCCTGGGTTTCTCCTCGACCCTCATGCAGAATTCCTTTGTTTTGATTGATTTATTGTGTCATTATTGATTCCCTCTCTAGGTCTGATCCCCTTTGGAAAGGCCAAGAGGACACCAGGAGCTGCAGGTGTGGTGAAGGTGCTCAGACATGGAGCGCTGGGACTCGCTGGGACTTCTGATTGTCACACTCAACTATAATGTGACTCTTGTAGGTAAGTGCTTTAAAAAGAGCTCTTTTCCATCCCTAAAGCCACCCCAGTGTCCTACTGATAGCTGATGAATTTCTAGCTATGTCTCAGTGACCCTTACACTGAGAAGCTGCTATTAAGAGCACAGGATATTAGGGGTTAGAAGGGACCTCTGGAGATCTTCAGGTCCATAACATGATATGAATGGTTAATGTACTTAATTTCTTGTTAAACAGGTCCTCCCTCCCTTTCTGATAGATATTTTCTGAACTTTGTGTAAAAAGTCCTGGCAGGGTTTAAAAATCTGTCTCTTGTGGGTGTTTAGGCTTCCAGTTAGCTCCAGTGGCTGCTGTAGGCACTGGGATTAAAACACTCAGAAGTAATATTTATTAATACTAAGTGAGCAGTGGAATCTGTTAGTGATGAAAAAAGAGGTTTAAAGAAAATAAGAAACCAAACCCAAACCCACCTTTGGGTTTTACAGGAAGAAGTTTGTGGTTTATTACTGTTGTGGTTAGTTACCATTGATTTTCATTCTTTGTTTCTATAAATAATGCCCACACACATTTTCAGTATCTGAAGGGGGCCTACAAGAAAGCTGGGGAGGGACTTTTTAAGCTGTCAGGTAATGGATAGGACTGGAGGGAATGGAACAAAGCTAGAAAGGGAGATTCAGACTGGATGTTGGGAAGTAGTTGTTCAGCATGAGGGTGGTGAAAGCCTGGCAGGGATTGCCCAGGGAGGTGGTGGAAGCCTCATCCCTGGAGGTGTTTAAGGCCAGGCTGGATGAGGCTGTGGCCACCCTGATCTAGTGTGAGGGGTCCCTGGGCATGGCAGGGGGGGTGGAACTGGCTGATCCTTGTGATCCTTTCCGACTCTGATCAATTCTATGATTCAAAGCCCAAAATACAGCTGTTTCTCCTTTTCCTTCTCCTCAGCCAGCAGTCAGCTCAGAGCTTCTTTTTTTCCCCTATTCTTTTTCACTGCTGCTTTTTCATAGGCTGCTTTGAGCAAAGTCTGAGCCAGAGAAAAACTTTCAAGGGCCTTTCAAAGACTCTTTGCCTCCAGCTGTGGACAGTTGCTGTAGTTTGTGCTGTGCATTGCAGGGAGTATCCAGCTAAGCTGCAAGGGTGTTGGTAAAGGGCTTGTTCTAGTCTGTTTAAGCAAGACAGTGTCACTAGGGAGGGTGTTACATGGAGGGGTTATTGCTACAGCTTATGTCACACTAAACTGCTTCCTAAGGATCCATTGTTTTTTTCTTAATCAGCACTCCCTACTGTATATGGTCTAATGAAGAACTGATAGTGAAATAGGATATGGCACTTTGAGCTGGGAGGCTTGGCTGATCCAGCAGAAGGCTGTGTGGCCATCCAGCAAGACCTGCACATGCTGGAGAGCTGGGCACAGAGGAACCAAATAAGGTTCAACAAGGACAAGTGCAGAGTGCTGCACCTGGGGAGGAATAATAAACTGCAGCAGTACAGGTTGGGAGGTGATCTGCTGGAGAGCAGCCCTGTGGAGAGGCACCTGGGAGTGCTGGTGGAGAACATCCATGGGCAGCAATGTGCCCTGGTGGCCAAGAGGGCCAATGGGATCCTGGGATGTATTAAGAAGAGTGTGTCCAGCAGATCAAGGGAGGTTCTCCCTCCCATCTACTCTGCCATGCTGAGACCTCATCTTGAGTACTGCCTTCAGTTTTGGGCTTCCCAGTTTGAGGGATGGGGATTTGCTGGAGAGAGTGCAGCAGAGGGCAATGAGAGGACTGGAGCACTGCCTGGTGAGGAGAGGCTGAGCGACCTGGGGCTGCTTAGTCTGGAGAAGAGAAGACTGAGAGGGGAGTTAAGAAATGTTTACAAGTCTGTGAGGGCTGAGGATCAGGAGTGGGGGGACAATCTCTGCTCACTTGCTCCCTGTATTGTTTGGCCAGGAGGAGCAGGTCTCTCTGATGATGTCCCTTGTAGCTTACATATCATCAACCTTTTTGCAAGCTAAAGAGGAGCTTTGAAGAGGGGAGACTGATTAAAAGAGGCCATTTCTTCAAACGTCTGGTGTATAGAGAGACCATCACCACTTTATCTGCCTTCCTTTCCTCCTCAGCGCTCTGATTCTTTGTCTTACCTGCATTCTCCTCTAGGGAAGGTCTGGCTGGTGCTGATGCTCCTGCTGCGCATGGCAGTGGTGGTGCTGGCAGGCTATCCACTCTACCAAGACGAGCAGGAGCGCTTTGTCTGCAACACCCTGCAACCAGGCTGCTCCAACGTTTGCTATGACTTGTTCTCTCCTGTGTCTCACTTCAGATTCTGGCTCATTCAGACTGTGTCTGTCCTGCTACCTTCTGCTGCGTTCAGTGTGTATGTTTTGCACAAGGCAGCCATGCACATAGTCAGAATGCACTGTTTGCTGCATGGATGCCAAGAGAAGCAGGGTTTGGGTTTGTCAAGCCCTGAAGACCCGAAAGAGCTCTGTAGAAGTGCTGTGGTCAATAGATCAGATTGTGGGGCACACAACCTAAGTGTGCTTAATTTTTCTGGAGCATATACCCTGCATCTCTTCTTTAGGACACTACTTGAAGCTGCCTTTGCAGCTGTGCAGTATTTTCTTTTTGGGTTTCTTGTTCCTGAGCGCTTTTCCTGCTACCATTCCCCTTGTACCAGCGCAGTTGACTGTTACATTTCTCGGCCCACTGAGAAATCCATCATGATGATTTTCATCTGGGGGGTCAGTGGTCTGTCCTTCCTGCTTAGCCTTGTTGATCTTGTCTGTGCTCTCCGGAGAACGACAGCAAGAAACCAAAAGAACAAGCTGCTGGCAAGCCTCCATGTAGAGGAAGAGTGTGTTTTAAATCCTCCTGCAGGACAGCAGGGAAGCTCTTCACCTCAAAATCAAGGCTGTCCAGTACCAAACAGCAGCCAGACCAGCGATGGATCCTGCTCACTTCTCTCTGGGGAGGAAGAAGAGCCTGTCCTTCATCCTGAAGTGCTGTCTCAGCAAACTCCCCTAACTAACCTTAACAGCAACGAGCCCTGTGTATCAGCAGGGTCCTGTATATCAGAGGATCCTGCTGTTAGGCAGGACAGCACTGAAGAGCCCTTGTGTGCTGGTGGCCACCAGCAAGTGAGAGCCAGATTTCTGCAAGACTCCATTAAAGATACAGCCCTGTCTTTGAGACCTCAGATCAAGTCTCACCTTGGAGTTTCTTCCTCTGCAGTTCAGAGCAAGCTCTTAGGATATTATCCTTCAGCTGAACTGAATAACCCTGATGGACAATCAAATTATAGCAGTACTAGTTGCTTGAGGTCAAAAAAGTCAGAATGGGTATAGAGCCCTGGATAACCACTACCCTGTGATCCTGGCAGGACAAATCATTGCATCACTGAGGTGGTTTCAGGTAGTTTCAGCTGGATGCCTTGGCTGTAGTTACAATGCAGAGACACTCTCCTATGCTGTGCTCCTCCACTGATGAGGAAGCAAAAGCCTTGGATAAGAGTTTGAAGGATAAGGTGTTAAGGGAATTGTTGTTTGGAAACTGTAACTTTCTCATGTTTTTCTGAGTGTAAGTGATTTAAACAAGCTGTAAACTGTTGCTGATGTGACTGACCTGGTTTTCCAGGAGGGTGTGTGAACATTTGTTTACCCTAGCCTAGTTTTGTTGTAAAAGAATGAGGTTAGGAAAGTTGTGACTTTCAGGCACAGTTGTATGTTGTCTCCTGCTAGAAGGTTAATTTGTCTCCTCATACTAAATTCACAAAGCCCACTCAAAGAAAGAATATTCAAGCAAGAAGAGTAGACAGTGACTAAAATAAAAACACATATTTTGTGTAAAAAACCCACCAACCAACCAAAACAACCCTGGACTTTACTGATATACCTATGCTAGTTAGCAATGCCATGGCAGTAGCTTTTCCTAACCCTGATGTCAGCTGCCACAGCCAGAGCACGTCTGAGTTGTTCAACTCAAGTAGCCTTCAAAGCAAGGTGGCTGCCTCCAGGTTAATTGTTGGGAATGGTCCTGTGCTCAGGAATTGCTCAGGAGATGACTAGGAGGTGTAAGCCCAAAAAGGTGTCAGGGAATGCTCCAGCAGTGTGATAGAGCAGGGCACTGGGCTCCAGTGCCCATACCCTGGCACTACTGACTGTGCACTAGTGCAGATGTAACTGACATGTCTACAAGGTGTTACATGTCTCAATCTGAAATAGTCACACTGGGCTGTTGATTCCAGTAGGGAGAATGAGTCACCAGACCTGTTTTAGGCATCTCTGAAGGTAAGATGAGTCACTGTTCTAGATGCACCTACTTCTCCCACAGTGTGATTAGCTCACACTTGGGCTTAGGGAAAGTGGTTTCTACCCTGAAAGGAGGATGTAGTGGCAACGTCTATATCAAAGCGCTCACCTCTTTGTCTGACAGGCTTCTAATGCTAATCATTTGAAAATGTGTCTAAACTGAGTGAATCACAGAAGATTTTATTACTCCCATGCTTTGCACTGCCCTTCAGAGCGAATTCTGTTGCATTTACATGAGCATGCTCCAGCACTGAAGCGCAGCAGTGCGTGAGCTGAATTGTCTTTTACCTACAAGTTGGTGGGTTTGAAGGTTTCATACAACTGCAGATCATCAGTGGGAATGAATGTGGAGGAGCATGTTCTCAGAGAAATGTATTGGTGGTAGAGTCTTACAAACCAGATTATTCAGGAGGGGCAAGAGCTGGTGTTTGTAGGTGTTGCTAGGAGCTGGAGTAGCTACGAGGCTATGTAGACCTAGGCACAGATCTAGTCTTGGTCTAGTTTCTGTAATGACTTAATGGCTGGCTCCTCTGTGCAGGACATCAAGGGATAACACCTTTCAGAGTCTTCCTTTTCTGTGGGTGCAGAAGTCTTTAAGACAGTCTGGCTCATAACACCTGTGTATCATTTTTCCCATACACGAGGTAAAGACGAGCACTTAATTATCCCTCCTCTTCTGCATCCTCCCCAAAATGAAGTAGCTCAATTACAGATGGGCAGCTCTTCAGGTTGGGAGGCTTCTGCCAGCAAAGTACTTTGAGACCTTAAGGTATACTACAGAGGGTTTTAATTACTATCTTCTAAGTAAGGTTTTCCACTCTATTAGCTGTGTTTGTTTCTTTTATCATGTGTGCTTGTTGTATGATTTGTCATTTCCAAGGTAGGAGCAGCATTAATTATTAAACTTCCAATAGGCAGAAAAACATAAAATATTTAAACTTCTCATCCTCCAGAGCCTCTTTAACAAGGTCTGTGCTGATTACAGATACCATGACAAAACATTGCAACCATGAAACCTTTTGTGATTCGTTGTATCTTCTCAGCTGTGAGAAGGAATTCAAGGAACAGATGTGGGTTTGGTCTATCACACCCATCCCTCAGCATGAGCTATAAATAGGGTAGGATAAATAATACATGTGTGGTGCCTGGACAGTTTGCTTTTTTGTATCTCTAGTTAGACAGCTTGTAGTAACTGAGGAGTCTCAGTTCAAGTCAGAAGGATCCTGTGTGTTTGGAAGCTAAATTAGTGAACTTCTTCCTTCTTTGGTTTGCAGTTTCTTGTTGTGAGATGTGGCCTTTGGTTCGTGTCACTGAGCTGCAGACCTGGCTGCTTTGGGGACTTGTGGCACTTTTGACTTGCAATTCAGAGTCAGTGTAATGAGCACTTACTGTGTTTGTGAAAACTGCATGTCAGAGAGCAGGTTTCATATGGGCTTTTCACTGGTGAGTGAGCAGAAGCTTCTGGCATCAGCAACCTGCTCTTAAGGAAGTGTCTCTACATCTCTTCTAACAACTATTTCTGAGTCACATTTATTAGCTACAGAGAGATGGGTTTGCAAACTGGGTGGATGTACGAGCAAGGGAAACGTGTTTGAAACATCCTGAGCTTCCAAAACTCAAGTGAATTAAGAAGTGACCACTGGTAGGGGCCATCCATGATGGGAAGGAGGAAATAGGAAAGGAAATCTGTTCAAAAGAACCAAGAGGATCACCTCAGATTTCTCCTTTATTCAATATCACTGAAGAGAAGTGGTAGAAGTGGAGCAATAAGGCAGAGAGTTTATGAATCAATACCTAAGATATTGGCCAGGCAGTCTCATGTGGTACTGAACACAGGATGATACAGAAAAGAATGCAGCTGCCTGCAAAGAAGTTGGATCTGATCAGGAGAGCTGTGATAACATAGTTTTCACATGGGAGACACAATTTGTATTGGAAAATTATAAAATGCCTTAAAAAAGTTATTTTCTGAGCATCTTTGACTGCATCTTAGCACTTCTCTTGCTAAATAAATATTTGGGAGGCTGTTGGAGACATGGAATTTGCATTTTCCATGCAGCAAAAGTATCCCTGGGATTTTCTACAGTATCAGCATGATTTAAACAAAAAACAAAGGAACTTTTTTGTCCTAAATGAGATAAATAATAACAACAACAACAAAA